>RXPK01002886.1:0-103766 GCA_004143645.1 Protaetia brevitarsis | reverse complement strand
GTCTGCCTGGCTGTGGTTGTTCCGGATGGGCGGCGTTGTATTCGATGGAGCGCAAGATGTAGTCTGGGATTGGCGGTGGTGTGGGTCCCAACTGGTAAGTGAGCACCTTGGGGTTGGAAACCGTTTTCGTCAGCTACGTAGTTTAAGGAGATGGGAGAGCCATCTGGCGCCGTGTATTGGAATCCACCTTGAGCTTCTATTGCTGCCTCTTTGCCACTGCCAGGTCTGCCTTGTTCTTGGGCTGAGATGCCGTTATCAGCTTCGAAACTATAACAAGTAGAAAATAAGAATTATTATATCCTTCTCTCTGAGTAAAAACGAATTTTAGCTGCAACTATTATTATCTAAAAAAAAATATATATGTGTAAACTTTAAATTAAGACATTTGTGCGAAGAATTGAGTATGTAAATGTCAAGTCGCCATAAATCACCGGCGCAAGTAATGTTAATGAATCGTCAGTATTATTAAATTTATGTAATAATATAATGTAAAACATTCTCGTATATATGTTCATTCAATAGTTCATTCATGTTTGTAAAAGGAATTTGTGATTGGTTTTTTTGTAGCCGTTTCCCAAAAAATATGAATAATAAGATGCATATATTAAAATACCATAAAATTTTTTACAAGAAAAAAAACTTATTGATTGAGATTTCACTCACGTTTGACTACCGAATAGAAATAGCTTTGAATTGAAACATTACAAAAATAATGATATTACAAATCAAATTTGCACGTATAGAACCAAATTTAAAAATATTTCTATAGAACGTTTACCTCCATTGATAAGAACCGTCTGGGTTTACGTCATTTGTTTGTCTCAAGATGGCGGCTACCTGCCCAGATGAGGTAGGTGGACGATAACGGTTTTGAGCAACTGCACAGCCAATCACGGCAAACAAGACAATCTGTAACAACAACAAAAAAATCAAAATGATATGATTAAATCATTTTCTAATTAAATATAGAACCGTTATTAATTAACGTCAATACTTATAATCCAAACTTGTAACGGCGCTCAATTCATTTCCTCCCGGCACTTTTATACTCACCCAGCAATTCATGTTTGTATGTTTGGGTACTCGTAGCTGATCTGCTATTATAAAAGTTCTGTCGGCAAAACGCCTTTATATACGCAGATGCTACACGGTCAACTGTACCCATCTCCCTGACTTCTGTTTGACATTTCACCTCATAAAATACATGTGTAATATGTACGTTCTCTTGTGAATACATAACAATAATAGCCTGAAGAATGCTACGCCTTGAAGGGTAGGAATGTACTCCGCACTGTTTGTCTAAATTCTTTACTCGATATTTACTTGAGCAAATTTCGTGCGCGTTTAGTAATTACGAATACTGGTTGTTGCGTGTGAACGTCTTTATTCAGTAGCTTTCAATGGGGAGTGCTAAAATTTAACATCACGCAACATTAGTATTACAGATAATTATAACTTTGAGAATGCTAAATACAAGTTTGTTGTTTTCTGGATGTATAAAACATATTATTAAATATAAATATTTCTAAAATAGAACTAGGTATACCTTTGTTAGTGTTTAAATCAGTTAAATTCATCAAAAACATTTTACTGCCAAATTTGATTGCACTAACTACTAACTAAACAGGCATATTAAATATATTTAGATATGAAAGACATAATTCTTTTAATTAGCAAAGTTTGACGTTGAGGGGGTGAAACAGCCCTTCAAAAAATGATTAATTTTCAGCTTTCCTATAAAATTTTTAAAAGGTAGAAGATAGAAGTCATATTTAAACACAACAGTTGCTTCATATTGGAAGCTTCGTTATAACAGGGTACGGCGAAATATACTGGGTGTTGCATTTAAGCGCAATTTGTATATCGTTTGTAAAAATATGTGGATATCTTCATTTCAATTAAGACTTAACCTGCTTAAAGTTATACATTTTTGCAGGATATTCCAGAAGTAAGTAATAAGTTCTTCGAGGATTTCGTCAAGTGGTTGAATTAAATCTGCAGTACTTGGATAACCTTTTTATGTTTGCAAAGATTTTCATGCGGAAAACCATATTAGAAATTTTTATTAAAATCAATCAGAATGGTGATCCCCTCACCCGAGCTGTCGTGTCGTGGCTAAGGGCTTCCACAAGATTCTACAACGATGCCAGTTTCGGCTACCGAAAGCCCAACTGTTAAACCAGGCCCCGAAAGGTGTGGGAGGTCTTGGCTTAACTGCACGGACCGTGAGGAGACAACCTCAACAAAAACCTAAATCCTAAGGTGTTGGACTAGGTTGATGGGATGCGTGGCTGGATAGAAGACCAGTCTACTGGGGTATCTGGCGCACTCCATTGTATTTAGCCTTACCTCTGCATGCGGGGCTCTGGGAATGTGGACCTTTTCTTCCCTAGCTACTCGTGGGGTCAACCATTGAGCAGATCTGGGGATAGGATGAAACACTCATCCATCTCCTCTCAAATTGCGTAGCATTGTGCAACTCAAGGCTGTTGCACCTGGGAGCATGTGAAATAGTAGAGGGAGACTTACCTAAGCTGAGGCCTTCTGATATCCTATACTTTTTGAAAGGAATAGGATTGGAAGGCCCGCTGTAAAACAGCAAGAATAGGGGACACAATAGATCTTTTAGCTCGCAGTGTAACATCACATCGCTATATACATACATACATACATAAGAATGGAAATTTAATGAATCCATATTATTTATCTGTGGAACATCATCAACAAAGAGAGAATTCCTCTTTGAAACAATATCCGGTATGATTACAAATTCCTGAAATACTCTAGCAGAAAATGTGTACACGATTTCAAACTGATTTAAATAGGAAGCAACTTTTATTTGAAGCTTTTTCCATATTATGACAAATATTCCCATAATACCAAAATGATGGAAATGGAAGATTATTCAATCTTCAAGGGAATGTTTCACCCTGCAAAGTGAATGTTCCAGTCGATAAATGAACTTCATATTCTATCATATTCTGAATTTTCGATGATGAAATTTAAAATATTGTTAATTTTTCTTTCCAGTACCATGGACAATTTTCAGAAATGTAGAAGAAACATCAAAGAAAATATTAAAATGTAGAAAGGTGAAGCCAATCAAAGTAATTTATCTTTGGAAAATAAGAGCATTAAGCAGTTGTTAGATTTTAATCAAAACCTATACAAAGTACGAACTGTTTAAGGTTTACTTCTGATTATCAGGTCTGTCCACCATCAAATATTTATTCATTTCCGTTGCTTAAATTTTGTTGCCATTTTCAAATGCTCTTGTTTATAATAAATTATAATTTGATAGCAAAATAGCATTTGTAATAATATGATTTCATTATGTATACGCAAAGAACAGCTTCCATACGTTTTTTCTTTCATTGGGAGCTGGGACTGGGGATAAAGTGATCTCTTTAGTAAGAAAACGATTTGTACTTACATATATGGAATGCATCTTTCAAATACAAACAAATAGTAGGTACAATCTATAATAAATCCAAAAAGACATCAAATAACTCAAATCAGTTTAATATATGAATGACTGAGCCACCTGAAGCTTGAAGGTATCTTCTTGCCTACGAGTGAATGAATGTATGAGATAAGTAGAATGGTGGCAACCAAATGGAGATTGCAAAAAAATGGATTTGTTGTAACTGATGACTATTTATAAAATCGCAAATAAAAAGTCTATGTCCATCAATGGATATATACCTAATGAGTCAATGGCAACAATCAGCAGGACAAAGATTGTCAAGAAGGTTCCTAAAGCAAGTGAAATCTGAATTGACTGAACACCAACGGAGTGAAAACAGGTAGACTGTCAAAACAATAGTAGATCTGCAGACTGGTTATTGTAAACTAAATAAGCATCTGCATCATATAGGCCTGGAAAATTATGCTATTTGCAGATTCTAGTAGAAGAGGAAGAAACTCCAGTTCACATGATGTGCCACTGCGTTGGCCTAGCAAGGATAAGGTTTCTGGTACTGCGCTTAGAGAGCCCTAGGGCAAAGGGTTATCTAAAGGAGCCACTCTTAAAGATGCTAGATCTAATAAAGAAGGCAAAGCAGAAGAGAGTCTTCTATGACAACGGAGATATAAACTACGATCCAAAAAATTGCAGCACGTTCAAGGAGCTGAGTCACACATTTTGGCAAGTTTCACGCAGTAAATTATAACCACTGGTTTTCAGTAGTAAACCATAACAATTGGGAAAAAAATACCACCCATCAGCAAAAATTTATCAATAAAAGTCACATCCTCACGATTGCTTATGCACTGTCTAACTCTGGGAGGCATGCTCTGAATGAGATGATCAATGGCATTTTGTGGGATCTCATCCTAGGTTTGCTGTAGATGATGACGAAGTTCCTGCAAGCTTCCTGCTGCTTGTCGTAAACGCCTTATGTAGCGACACATCATATCCCACACATGATCGAAGAAGTAATTACAGTGCTAATTTTTACTGGATTTGCTAATTAATAAGATTGATTGCCCTTTGTTTCTTGCTCTGATTACTTTAACGTACCAGTCATGAACACACTGTTTACTACAACGTTAAGGGTTCCTAGTGTCAGAACGAACGTCATGATTAAAATCCCCAGTGTACTATATGTGCAAAAACTTTGATGAGTGTTATAAGGTCTGTTTTGGTTCCAACTTTGGACGGTTCTATTACGGTTCAAAGCAAACGCTCACGTGCGTAGTAAAAAGTTTCCCACTACACGACAAGGTCATGATCTGTGTTGGTTTAGTGTTCTGATCGGTAATAGAACCATCCGAACTGAGAACCAAAACAGTCCTATAGTGATGTTGGTTACTGACTGTTTTTGCCTAATACACCTAAGTATGCTAATGTTATAGCAATGCTTATAGATTTTTTTTTTTTTTGTAATTAAAATTGCCTCTTTATTGCACTCTTATTTTGATTGTGTAATTTAATAGCGTTTATCAATTTTCTTGTATATGAAATTGTAATTTTTTTTTGTATTTACACCTCAGATTGCACCTAGTTTTCATAATGTCCTGTAAATGGTTTCTTACTATCGGGCAAATAAAGAATTATCTTATCTTACCTTATCTTATCTCACACCAATGTAAATAAACCTTTATGAGGGTGTTGTACCCTCCGAAAGCTTATGAATTGTCAGCTAAGAAAGTTACGATTGTTGTTACACTAAATTATCCTATAAATACAGTTTCAAATTTTATTTAAATCAGCTAGATTCACTTTCCTATATGCCCATGTAAGTAATGATTTTGCTGTCTCTGACATATAAGTATGTCGAACAAAAGATGGTAGAGGAGAGGGTAGCATTATTATTATAAATAAATGTATACTAGCATCGGTATTAAATATATTTTTTTCTACTATCTGGTCCATTTAACGTTGCGAAGTGCCTTTACATAATATACTTACATTGTGCAAGCTTTTGCAGAAGAAATCTTCCTATATTGCAATAGAGAATAGAATATTACCATGAGATATCTATACATATTGTACTTCGTATTTTTATTCCATACTAACTCTACACTATTGAAAAAAAAAGATGCACAATACGTACCTTAATAAACTATTTAGCAAATCAATGAAATCGAAATGCAAATACCGCAATTGATTTGAAACATAAAGCGTCCTGTTTCTTTTTTTTTTATTGAAAATTACATAACGATTAAGGCTCACCATTTAGTTAACCTTTAAATCAACACTAAAGAGAAATAATGTCGATAGAAGCTAAGACTTTTCAATAACGCAATTTTGAGAAAGGAGTGAACGGTTAAAGAGAACATCGTGAATAATGAACTTACATATTTAAATTTTATATACATATGTATACTTTAGGTATTATTCAACACCTCGGATATGTGCAAATAAAGGTTAGGATGAAGTTCATGCATAATTTGATAATTCAAATGGAAAATTCAAAAAAAAACTATAAGAAAATCCTGCATGAAGAAGTAACATGATAAAGATAATAAAACGTTGCAAAATCAAACAAATTTGAATTAAAACTAAAATCTTGAGCAACACCACGTAGGATAGAGAATAAGCAAGACCTCCCGAATAGGAAAGATCAGTTAATCTTTTTTACATAATTCATTGATGCTTTAGGCAATTTCAATTTCGATTTTTATCCGGACTATAAAAAAATAAAGATAAATTAATTAATTCATCAGGCGATATAGCATTCTAAACGCATTTGCATGCTTTTCCAAACAACATCGCCTCTAGCATCAATGTACTACTTAAGGAGCTTCGTATATATGTATAGAAATGACAGAATCCTTTAAATAAAAAAGTAATATTTTACGGATTTTAGTGAAATGTATTATTGGGGTCAAGTGCATATTAGCACAATATTATAAATTATGAATTATAGAATCGGGTAAAATGATAGCACGAACCCTGCAATACGAAAATACATACTTACTGAAATGGTTATATTATTATTTACTTAATAAGCATTCTATTTAATTACCATTTGAATTGTAATGTTTTAAACATGAAATTTACAGATGCAAAAGAATCAGTCCGGTTTTGTTAATAAAAAAGAACAGAGACAAGGACGCGCTTTCATAACAAGGTCATTTACACTCAAACACGGATATTGTATTTTATTATAATATTCTAGGTAATAAAACTACCATGCTTATTTAGGAATTCTATTCAAGCACAGATACGGAAGTGCAGTAGTCAACCCGTTACGATAATTTTTTAACAGCATAACACTAAATTTAAAAATAACAACTAGGAGATAATGATATGCTGATGCCTACCTGAAAAGTAGGTTAACTTAGTTCAGAACCTCTGATTTATTGTAGGTAGGTATGTTGTATTTGTAAATCCATCTTCATTAATGATGACGTAATTAAAAACAATAAAAGATAGTTTATAGTATGATACAGTAATAATAATTATAATCTTTATCTGCCCTGCATGTCATAAAAAAATAAGAATGTCAATATAATAAATCCAACAACCTTTCTTATTTTCAACTTGCAATTACTGCTACCGAAAAGAAATGAAAAGTCCGTGAAGTAAATATGAGTTTTCAATATATAAAGTCAAACATCTAACTAATTTGTAGTATCGTTTATGTATGTATGTAGCTATTTCATATTACTTTCGGAAATTAAAGATGCCGCAAATTTACCTTGAAATATGTTTATTATTATGTGGTTGTAAAAGTTAATGCCTCTCTGATCTCATTTATACTGTGCTAACCTATGTTGTGGAATTTGCAGGTGTACTTTCCGTATTGTAAGTAAGTGTAGTAAGATTTATCTAGCAAATATTTATCGCCGAGTACCTAATATTTTTTATCAACTGTTGCCTGTTTCAAATGTGACGGTAAAACATTGTACACAGTTATGGCTGCGTAATATGAGCCTTTTTCGTTCAGCCTGAGGAGGTGGAGCGGAACCAATAGATCGCTTGCACCCCTAGTTCGCATAATTGATTTAGACACTTGCAGCATTGGTTCAAAATTGGTCGGAGTTTCTATGATAGTACTTAATTAGTTCATAAATTAGCAATGACGGTAATTTTAAGATAGTTCCTTGAAATACTCCTTGCAGGACGTTCTTGATGAAAGGAAAAGTACACAACGTACTATTTTTTTCTGTAATACAAAAATGTTTTTCGATAACGTACTACAGCCCCAAGCTATTAAACCATAACCTCTTACGTGATTGCACATATGCAAAGTAGAAGGTTCGCAGTATTGGTAAGCTCACGGTATTTCGGAGCTAATATACCGCATAAAAGGCACTACTTCATTTATTTTGACAATTTTTCAATATGCTGTCCCCAACTCAAATAATTATCAATTGTTATTGCCAAGAAATCCACGTTGGAAGAGACTTATCTAGAGCCTTAACAAGTAATGACTTCTGCAATCGTATGTCTGATATAACCAGAAATTTAGTTTTATTTAAGTTTATGTTAAGAAGATTTCCGTTACACCAAATAATCATATCATGCCACTTTATTTACTTTTATCGACAAACTATCCAAGAAGTCGCCCACCACTACGCACGACGTACTGATACAGCTTGTCCGTATTCACCGAGAGATGCAGATCATTTACAAAGGTAAGAAATAATAGTGGACCAAGTATGGACCCTTGTAATAAAATATACGCTGCAAACACAATGTCCTTTATCGAGGTTGTCCAATGTGACAGATAACGAGTACAGTATTTTGTCAAAAATAGAAAATGTTGAGTATTAGCGTATACAAATTTAAAACTCTATAGAACCTCAGAATGCAACCTAGATTGATTAAATTGTAGTGTACATAACATATTCGATATGTTGGAATAGTTTTCATTTTTCGCAGCAGTCAGCTTACAGAATTTAAAAGAAAACAAAAGCTTTTTTAGATCTGTAACAAATAATTAAATTGCAGTCTTTTCAAACAAACTCGTTCTTCAGAGGATCACGTATACAATTTTTCGTTAGAAAAAGTTTTGATTTTTAGGTTAATTCAGGTATGTTTTCTCTTAAACGTTCTCTTAAACAGTAATAATTGACCAAACTTTTTTTTCTCATGGGCGGGTGTAATCCCAAGAAAACAACTCGACCAGAGAGACCTATTGTGCCCCCCATTAAGTAATCTTGCTACTGATCATAATTTTAATAACACTGATATTTACTTAGCTAGAACTATTAGAAGCAGAAAATAATACTCTAAACGGCCAAAATCAAGAAGCGCTGTTAACCCAAAATTCGAATTTGAACTATTTTTTACCTTAATATATCTATTTATTCTCATAAATAATCATAATATGTATTTTGAGATAAGAGATAGAAGATTTAGATAGAAGAAACGCTACATTTTGGTGGGCACTATATTATTGCGTTGTTCCAACCAAATTATTTGCAACAAAAAAGAAAAACAAACAAATTAACAAAAAATACACAATTAGAGATCCACAAGGAGCATTGGCAAGTCCTTTCACTAAGTGGAAGACCACTTCTGCCACATCAATGGTGCTAAGGTGTTCATTCAACCACTTGTATATAGTGTAGGAAAAGATCTTCTAAATATTAACAGCATTGGGATATACTTCGACGACATCCTATATAATTTCAGAAATGTATGAAAACCTGTAGATATTTGTTTCAAGATAATTTATTTATTCATATCTAGAGTTTCCTCCAGAATATTCAGTGTTTTACAGCTTCATAGAAACTTCCTTTTATAACTTTAAATTTGGCGGTCAACGCCGACTGGGTCGTTGTTGATGACACTTATACTTCTGATCACTTTCCAATACATGTAAGTATGAATATGGGAATGCCTAATATCTCTACTATTTTTCCTACAACTAGATGGAAAATCAAAAGTGGGAATCTTCGTAGGTTCACAGAGTATTGTAAGTTGCATTTTCCCCGAGATCTACTACACTTGACGCCTGCGGAAAAATTAAGGTTTCTCTATGAGTTTTTGGAACAGGCCGGTGATAGATGTTTTAAAAACAAAAGACTATTTATACCCCGCGGGAAGACTTCTCCACCATGGTGGGATGAGGGATGCACAAGAGTAGTTCAAGAGCGGAAGATGTTTTTGAAACAGTATAAAAGAAATCCATCCTTTGAGAATTACATAAAAGTCCAAGAGGCTATAGCATACAGCAAACGCTATTTGAAGAAAAAAAAGAGACACTGTTGGGTGGATTTTTGTAACAAACTAAATAAAGATACTTCTTGTGGACAGATTTGGCGTACAATTAAAAAATTTCACGGACACTCCGCTTGTAATCAAACGCATATGGATGAGCAAATGGCAAATTGTTTCTTAGAATCGATTGCGCCCACAACCGTGGTAAACGAAAGGCCTATAATCAAGCACTTAAATTTAGCGGATTCTCTATGCAAACCATTTTCGCTGGTAGAATTAAATTTTGCCTTAATAAGCATACCTAAAAATACGGCCCCAGGTATCGATAATATCCCTTATTCTATGCTTACCCATTTACCGCCAGAGATCCGAAGTCTTATTCTATCTATTTTCAATGCAATGTGGTTAGAGGGTGTGGAACTTGAGGAATTAAAAAAGATTGTAGTTGTACCTATTCCGAAGGCTAAGTCTGAGTTCTTCCGTCCAATTTCTTTGCTACCCTGCATATTAAAGACTTATGGACGAATGATTAAGAATCGGCTAGAGTGGTGGATGCAGAAAAAAAATGTGTTTCCCATGCAGCAATATGGTTTTCGTCGACAAATGAGTACTATCGACGCAGTGACAGACTTAGTCACAGAAATACAGTTAGAGCTTTCTCGAAATAGAGATGTGGGGGTAATCTTTCTAGACCTTAAGGACGCCTATAATACCGTTGATTTAGACATTTTATTTCAGAAACTTTGTGGTCTTGGTATGCCAGAGCATATTTCGGATAACATAATTAATATCTTTAGAAACCGGATGGTGTATATCAGAACTTATAACAATTCTTTAATCGGACCTAGAAGAGTCAATATGGGGTTAGCACAGGGATCGATATTGAGTCCACTGTTATTCAACGTATATACTGCAGATTACCATGGTATCGCAAGGGTGGGTGTTAAGTCTATTCAATATGCAGACGATATGTGCATCGCCGTATCGGAAAGATCTCTTGGGAAACTTCAGAGCAATATGTCTCAGATAATGACACAATCAAATAAATGGCTCTTCTTGAACGGTTTTGATATATCAACAGAAAAAACCAACGTAGTTTTTTTCTCGCGTCATAGAGGTGTCCCAAGTAAACACATTAAATTAGATAATAGCGTGATAGCCGTCAACCAAGTCGTCAAATATCTAGGCTTTTGCATTGATAATAAATTAAACTGGTGCTATCATATAAATCAAGTAGTGGCTAAGTGTGAGAAATATATTAATGTTTTAAGAGTGTTCGTTAAAATTAAATGGGGAGCCGACCATTTGGTGGCGCGAGCATTCTACATGCATGTATTAGATCTCATCTGGATTATGGTTGTGTTCTTTTTGGCAATTCGAGCAAAAAGAATATGGATAGACTAAGGGTTGCCCAGAATAAGGCTCTTCGTGTGTTTGCGTGGGTGCAATGAGATCTACTCTGCAGGAAGCGTTGTACGTGGAAGCACAGGAGCCACCTATACAATTACCTCAGCAATACTTGGCTGCTAGATATGTTATTAAATTGAAAAGCAATGGCCTTAGGGGTATCATTAATAATATCCATCGTCTCTCCATGTTGGATTTGACTATTTCATATTGGGCAAAGAAAAAATCCCCTTTACTTGCAATAGCGTATAGACATATTTCAAATTTGAATTACAATATTGGTATGCCGAGTTTGCCAGCGATTGCTTTCGATCAGTATATAAATCCCGTCCAAATTTTTTTGCCAGATTATACCAGTTGCAGTATAAGAGATAGAACGTTATATGCAGAGATTACAGGTAGCCTTGCTGATTTTACTATTATTTACACTGATGCCTCCAAGTCGAATAATGGTTGTGGTTGTGCAATGTTAGATGTAACTAATAATGCCGATAAATCGTTGAGATTAAGTAACACCTTAAACATCTTCTCAGCAGAGGCAGGGGCGATTGTAGAAGCACTCAAGTACACCGAACAAATGGGCATTTCAAAAGTAGCGATTATGTCAGATTCTCAGAGTGTGCTTAATGCGTTAAGACACAGGAAATGGTTTGCAAAAGTCCACCCTTTTGTGTTAGATATAATCTCCAGATGTGCTAAATTTACAACTCGTGAAATTCTTTTGGGTAAAAAGTCACGTAGGGATATTTCCCAACGAAAAGGTTGAGGAATTAGCTAAGGCGGCAACAACTATTGTCGAAGTCACAGATGAAAGTGTCTACGTAAATGAGATTATATCTGAACTTAAAAGATACTTTTTGGAAGAAGCATGGGAACGCAGATGGCAATCGTCATACCACCAGCAAATGACGCAATATGCCAAGATTCATCCTACGATTTACCACCCACGTTGGTATAGTGACATGAGGATCTCACGATACTTTTATTCTACTATCGCTAGAATGAAATTCGGTCATGGTAATTTTCCCGCCATCTACACAGGATAAAAATAATTGACACTCCAACTTGCTTGTGTGGTTATGAGATAGCTGATTTAGATCACCTTATTTTAGCTGGCTGCAACTATCAACAAGAAAGGAAAAAATTGTTGGAAAAGATAACACTTAAAATACCATTACCAACATCTGTACTTCTCCTTCTTAGAACAAATAATGCAGAATTGTACGGCTCACTTATCAGCTTCATCAAGGAATGTAAGATAATTATTTAAGAGGTCTAAAAGTTTAGTTATAACTTTTCAGTTAGTGTTACTTTTTTGGGTGTATAAAGTGGCTGATGGGCTTTGATCCCTTAATGCAAAAAAAAAAAAACTTTAAATCAAAGAATTCAACACCAAAAGTCCATATTTTACGTGAACATTTAAGAGAAACAGAGCAATAGTAAGGTATCTAATTATAAATATACTAGTAAGTTACATATTTATAACGGAACATTTCAAAATTAAAAAGCGTAAAACATCAATGCCGAAAGTGTCTTACAGCGCCCGTCGACGTCCTTGTCGACTTGACGCCGTCTAGCTTTCTTGCCGGCATAACGCCATCTGGCACTCTTGCCGGCTTAGTGCTGTCTGACGTTTTTGTCGGCTTAACATCGTCTGGCGTTTTTGTTAGCTTGAGGTTGTCTGGCTTACTGGCGTTATTGTCGGCTTTAACGCCGTCTGGCGTTTTTGCCGGTTTGACGTCGTTGTGTCCCTTAATAGCTTTGCGCCGTTGACGCTGGGCGCTTCTTTTGCTTTCTGAACGGCGCTATTGTCCATATTTATGTTAGAATAATATTTCTACTCAGGATGTAGTATTTTATGTTATTTTATGTTATTATTTTTTGATTCGTACTTACAATTCACTTTTTTTGCACAGCTAGTAGTATATTATACTTCGCAATTTTGATATTTTTAATATAACAACCATAAGAACAATCTTTACAAAAACTAAAGACAAGATACCAATTCTGGACCAAAGTGATTTGGTATATAATATTCCTTGTCGTGATTGTCAAGGTTGTTATATCGGTCAAACTTCTCAAATGCTAAAGAATAGAATAACGCAACATAAAAGTGATAGTCGTATAGGTAAACGTTCATGTGCCTTGTCTTTACATTTCCAAATTTAGACCACAATTTTAATTATGATAATACTAAAATTCTTGATGTTGAAAGTAATTACAAAAAGCGGTTATTTCTAGACATGGTTCATATTAACAGTAATCAAAATTCAATTAATTTCAAATCAGACACAAATCAACTCAACCATATTTATTGCAACATTTTAAAAAATACATAGTAACATTACCTTGTTTATAAAAATGTTTTTTGACTTTTAAAAAATTCTAAATTTAAAATACATATAATTTGATTATTATATTTTAACTTTGTAAGTATTATTTTAAATATTTTATTATTATATTATTCATATTCTTTGTAATATTGTAGATGTCCTCCTGAGGAAGTCATAATTATATGACGAAATATTGAGGTTATTTAGCAGTTTAATTTTAAAGACCGTATTACCCATATAGCTTATTTTATTCTTCAACGAAGTTCCGGTCGGTACTCCTTTTCAAATTATCAGTAACGTTAATTACAGTAATAAATTAGATTTGTTGATCAATTAAAAATTTACATTGCAAGAAATAGCATAGTTTTTGACGTTATAAATATTTTTAGTTAAAAGGATAAAGAATAAATTGATCAATAAATATTTTGGTCATTTCAAGAACAAATATTTATTGAATCTAAAAATAATCTTTATTAAATAAGCAATGCAAACACTTGCACTAATAGGCGTTGTTCATAAAATCTATAAACCAAAATAATACATTAATTTACAATGTTTCATTAGCTCAATGAGCATTTTCATTGGACAAATTATAATTATATCACACTCGTTGTCTTGTTCTAATTTTCCATTGGTATTACTTACCTTTTTGGTTAAGTGTGGTTCAAAATTTCAGAAACAACCTCTACTTATCCCTTCTGATGGCTAGGTAAGATTCACATCGTAATCTAGTAAACGTGATGTGATAATAATAGCGGTCTCATAACAATATTAGATACGTCGCCTTAAAGTTTTTAATAGTAGTAAACGAAGTGATTTGAATAAATATGAATAAATATGTGTACTTATGAAGGGGTGATCTAAATTGAATCAACGTGATTAAAAAATGTTAACTTCGTATTAATTTATTTTATATACATGAAGAATATGCATCAATATGGTACTGATGCGTTTGCATTTGAAACGCGAAATGTACATAGATATTACTTAAATGTGTAAGACAAATTAGTAAGAAGTAAATTTGGAATCACATTGATTCAATTTAACAGCCTGATATTTGTTTAAACTGTTGTAATTCACAATAATAATGAAATACAGTTAAGTATAATAGACTAATTGGTAATAAATTGATAGATTATTGATTGTCTTTGTCTTGATTTCAGTACATCATAAAAGTTCATATAATGATGCCGGGCAAAATCACGCAATGCTTCTGATACTCATTTCTAGATTGGTTAGAATTTGTGAAGGCTCCAATTCAATATCGTGTTCTTGAGTGGAATTCTTAGTTATCCTTGGCAATTAATCACTGATTTGCAAATATCCTTTGAACTGTGTAATTCCGCAGCACTAACATTAGTATGAATTTGAAGTATAGCTAAGTAAAGAAAATGAAGTTTCGGACTAGGCCATAATCAGGGGTATTGTACTATTTTTACTTGTATATCCAGTGTTCATCACTGTGTTTAAAACCAATAAAAATGTAAAATTATTTTAGCCATGCAATAAAAGTCAAAAATTAAAGTTACTTGAAGCAGAAAAATATAAGAAAAACAACAATGTAATATTACTGAATGAACAATTAGATTATAACACACCACCTATCTTTACGTTTCTAAACTAATACACATATATATACTTAAACATAAATAACTTAACCAATTTAATCAATTAATTAATTTATATAAAAAAAAATTTCATACATTTTACATTACACTTCAATTATACAAATTATATTTTAACAAAAATTTTAATTCGTATTCCAGATTTTAGATTTCCAAAATTTGTTGGCCTGTTTTGGAATGAATAAAGTTATGATCAAATGATTATAGGTCGCTCAATACTACCAAATAATAAACTTCGACTAATTGAGAAAGTATATTTTCACAATCAACACATTTATTTTATGCTGCGCGTACTTGAATAAAATTTATTTAAAGAAGATTTTAAAAAAACATATACAAGTAAATCCCAAACATAATAGTTTTGAAAAGTAATGAAAATATTTGGGGATATTAATATTAAAGTCAAATATACGATGTTAGTAATGCGGGTAAATTTGTACGTGTGAAACAAATTCAATGCACCTTTAACACCTTTTGGTAAAAAAATCTTTATGCATTACAATTTGTATCCACAATGGTATTAACCCAATGTTGATCTCGTAATTTTTTTCAATCATGTCCATCTAAAACAAGGAGTAAAGTTAGGTTGATTATAATTTAACCATTTCCTTTTGAACAACTACATATTTTAAAAGTGATCGCAAAATCATAGTAATTCATATAATTCAAAAAATACCAGTAAAAATTGCTTAAAATGCATGTATTTTTATATGTTTATATAAACTTACACTAGTATTATATTTCAATAGAAGTTACTGCTTTGAAAAACTGAGATCATTTATGTATTTCGTTGTTGTAGTAGATCTTATCCTACTAGTTCCTTTGTAACCATGAACAATATTACAGTGTAAACGTTAGACGGAAATATACATGTATGTAAAAAAATAAGTTAGAAGACAAATTTAACAACAAAATAATTATTAATCAATCTACCACTTTATTTTTAAAAACTTAATATCCATTCTTTGATGATTTAAACTCTGTTTATATGTAAATTTATGTACTTTTTTTTCATAAATTTAAGCAAAAGCTGTATACAATTCTAGAAGCTGTTCTTTAGTACCTTATTGTGTTGACGTCTTACATTCTCCCATTGAAGACTGATTTATTATTTAACATACCCATATACCGATGACAGGTGAAGATTTGAAATATTACCTTAATATACCAAGGACGAATATATAATTAAAATTCGGTCTAGAGTTATGAAAAAATTATTAGAGGTGGGAATGAATGCTGGACTACGTTTAAAATAATTTCATTATTTTTGATGTGCAGAGAAAACTTGCTGGTGTGGTAATAAAAATGAAATCTTAAGTACGTTTCGTGTGAAATTTGTTTTCGTTCATCAACAATTGAATAGGTGAGTTGGAAAATAGAATGGAACATGTCTTATGGCATAGATATAGGACACGTTCCTTTTCCACTTAGCGATTTAATTACAGTACAAGATACGTGCAATGATATACGATATGATATTAATAAAGCTCTGTTTGGTTAAATAGTTGTGTCTACAGAAATCGGGCGTCTATTTTAATAAAAAAAGCGCATCCACCCCACCAATATCGATTATGTCATTAATTTTAACAACGACTAAATTAAGTTAAGAAAAAATGCCAATTAAGGCAACAATAAAACGCTCGTAAAGACAACAAAACTACCTAGAAAGCGCTTTTCTGCATTTAATTAATATTTCGCATAATTTATTCATCTTTAAGATTAAATATTTTTAGGCTCGTTGTGATGATATTTCGTCAGCCTGCGCGTGCATCTTGGAACGCCTCGAATCTCATGGCTAACGAAATTCATCCAAATCTTTACGATGGAAGCAAATGTCAACCATGAAATTAAATAGCAGCGACGGATTTTGTTATACGATGCCGCCACCTGATTTTCTAATTTATTTCTCCCAAACTGTTACAGATTCGATTTATGTAACACTCCAAATTATATTATCTCAAATATCTTGGTCCGAATATAAATAGGTTTGTGATAGATCGTTTTTTCAGTAAACCGTGAACGGTAAACCAATCTACTAAGATGAAATCTTTGGTGAGCTCCAAATTTAATTGATTATTTTAATGTAACATTATTTTTTTTTTATTGTAACTTAATATATTTAAATGCATGCTCAATTTTTAATTCGTAAATAATCATTTAGCTTTATTGATCTAATCAAAACTAATTTGTGCACTTCTAACAAAAATATCTCTTCATAACTGCTTCGTTTATAAAAATTCAAATTTTCCTTTTTTACCGTTTCTAAACACAACATATTTAATAGTATTTCAAATCCAAAATAAGTTCATTTTATTATATATATTCATTTATTTCAAATAGTGCTTCAAATTAAAACAATCATTTTTCGAAATAAACAGCAGTTAGATACTAAGGTTCGAGCAGTAAGTATTAGATCTTTGCTATGACCATCGGTTCATTTTATTGCACACAGAGAAATCTTTTACTTGTATCAAGTATACGGTTGATTCATGCTTACGAAAGAAAATGTTCACCAACCGGAAACCAAATAGATTCTTGAAGATTTACATCACTGCGTTTTTAGCCTGCGTTTCCCGCTAACCTTTACTTTGTCTAAACATTTTATTTAGTCTACACAAAAAATATGATATTAAATCCAAACGATTATAAATTTGGATGTAAGAAAAAATATTTATTAAATGAGAAAAATATCTCATTAGATTTGTTTTTAATTTACGTCAATGACCTAGAATATTGTGATATTAATTCCGATTTCTTTCCATTTCTATTAACTCGGATTCCTCAGAAATTGGTCTCAGTGCCAGTACTGAGAACATGAATACTGCAATAAATAATTGGTTTTTAACCAATAAATTTTGCATGAATCCAACTAACTGCTGAGACAGCTACTGTCGCTGAGATCAACTGGGAATCATCTAATTAAACCTGGAAGACTATTTGGTGCATTGTTACATCCAAAGTTAATTGGGGGAATCATATCGATCATCTATGTACAAGACTCACAAGCAAAATATTCTTGATTAGAACATTAAAAATTAAACTATCACCTAATTATTTAATAGCAGTATACTTCGCATTTTTTCATTCAGTTATGAGTTATACTGTTTTAGTTTGGGGTCATTCCAGTCATTTATTAAAAGTATTTATACTGCAAAGAAGATATATCAGATTGGTTGAGGATTTGGGGTATAGGGCTGATTGCAGGGAAACTTTTATTATGTGTGTGTCTTGGAATACACCCTTGATCCATTAATGGCAAAGTATTAAAGGTACTCAGGCAGAAATATTTCGGGAGAGATTTATTGGAGCCCTCGAAGGTTCTCAAATCTCCACTGGGCAAGATACTGGGCTTTATAGAGAACACCAAGCTACTCGAGTGGAAATAAGAGACTTAATAACGATAGTACAATGAGCACCTAGCCCAAGTGCCCGGACTTTAAGTGCCCATCCTAACTTAATGAATGAATGAATAATGGCAAAGTATCAAAAAGGAATCATTAACAGAATATTGTTTTTGATTACTTCTTCTTTAAATAATTTTTGTGGAGCGAACATGTACAGCCAATTAGTTTTAAATTAGTTTTAATTCATATATTCTGCTAATGTATCATTAACGATCCATTATTTTCCATGTAAAAAATGAAAATTGTTATTATTATTTTTCTCTTAATGTTATCGTAAATAAAGCATACATATATTTTTTCTTACCAAAATTTTAATTATTTTTGTGCTTGGTCATTAATGGGTTGATAGTGATTTCCATCATTGCGATTAGAATTGAGACTGAAAAGAAGTCAAAATAGTTTAGTCAATAGTTTATAATTAACATTGGTTTATTATGTAGAAGATCCTTAAAAAGCTCTGTATATAAGAATATATCTCATTTCAAGTCAGACATAATTGTGGATTTGAAGAAAGTATTATTATTGGGTATGTAGCCAATGGACCAATGAAATTCTTTGTTATCCGTTTAAGTTTACGCTATATCACATTATTGCTTCTTTAGAGACAAGTACTACAATACTGAGATGAAAATTACAACATTACTGAAGAATTATTTTAAAAAAGTTGAAAGCCTAATTACTTACATTGGAAAAATCTTAGATAAGCTACTAATACCCAACTTCTAAACACATGACTGATGACTGTTAAATTAAGCTTTATTGCAATTTATTCCAAACCCATTCATTTGGTTGATACAAATATTTTTTTTTAAAACAACGTTTTCAAATTTTGCATATGAATTCACATTATAGTAATGATTATTAACAAAAGGAAGAAAAATACTTTTTTAAAGCAATCGATTTTTGTTCCTGAGCTAATTTACTTATTTCAACCAGACATTTATACTGGTATTAATGATATACACCATGTTAACACAAAATATCGTTATAATATTGGTGCTTTGCAATGGAATAGAAGGAACTTATATTGAAATCTGGTATTCCTACTTTCAACTATATCTGTATGTTTATATAACGACCATCATTTACTTTGAAAAAATAGTAAGTAATTCTTTAAATTGAGTTAACGTTCCAAAATCTTTTTCTTTTTACTTAATAGTAGGTATCAAAGATTTTCTTGAGTATACATAAAATTATAGTTGCCTTCATTTAAGCCGTTGTTACTCGATTTTATCTACATATTTTTTTCCCATAAGCGGAAAGTTTTAATATTGTTCGAATGTTATATCTTTGCAGCAACACATTATTAAATGATTTTTCTGAAAACCCTCAAACCCATTAATTTTATTTCGAAAAGAAAAGAAAAATGAAGTGAAAGAAGAAATTTTTGTTTCATTTCCTGTTTCCAAGTTTAAACGTCACTATTTTTCTTTTTGTTGGTCAATCAACAGATTAATTTTTCTCTGTGTACGAGAATGATACTGTAGGTCATGTTTTTATTATGCAGATGATTATTTTTGATAAAAATAATTTTAAAATTAATTAAATGAATTTAAACGAAGGTAATAATACTTCTTGCATTTTTTTTAAAAGTATACCATTGGCAGCCATCGAAAAATTTTCAACGAAATATTCACTTATTTCTATATGTAAAACCTAACATTGTTTTTACTTGTTTTGTTTAAAATATTTTAGGCGTTTTTATTTGAATAATTTTCATTCCAATTTTTAAAAATTTGTTTTATAATATATGTAGGTATACAAGTGTGTATGTACTTAACTTGATATTTTATTTTTGTTATTAATTATTAAATTGTTGTAAATGTTACTTAAATTGCTAATATCACTTTTGTCATTAATGGAGTTGCAATGGTTATATGTAATACATTTCTTTAAATAATCTTTTATGATAATTATGTTCGACACCTATTGAATTTTTTTTGAAATTAAAAATTTAAACAAAATAAATAAAATAATGTTAAGTTTTACACATAGAACGTTTAAGAGAAAGTTGTAAGAAACAAGTAGGTTTGAAAGAGGTAAAAAATACAGAATATAGGGTGCATGCATTATGTATTGTCTATGTGTATAAATGTTAATTTATATTAATTCAATTAAAATAATTGTATATAACTTTAAAAAAATGTATCGTAAATTATAAACAATGATTGTTATATACTTTATAGGCAAGATATTAAGTGGAAATTGTTGAAAAAGGACAAAAAAAAAGAGTTTCGAAACGTAAAGGAGATATAAAGTAGATGATAAACCTGTAAAAATTCTTATATTCGCAATTCTGTATACCTCAAACAAAGAAAAAAAAATAATTATTGAGGAATTTAACGGTATAGATATTAAAAACGCAAGTTAAATAAATATTCTAGTATTCACACAAAACGAAAAAGATCTCTATTCTACTAGAACATGTCAACTAGTGCTGTTTTTTTAAGGGCAGATATTTTAAATTATTGTCAGAATCATTTTCGTTAAAATTATTTGAAATGTCAAATTTAGAATTTAATTTTACTCTGCAAGTAACCCAGCTTATAAGTAATTAACTTAACAGCGCCATCCATGGTTCTTTTTTGGAAATGTTTAAGTTTCCTATGACATCGGGTAGATGGCACCATTGGCTAGTGTATCTTTTTTTTTTGTTAACATTAACATCAGCTGTCCTTGTTTTTTATTTTAATTTAGTTTCAGTATATTGATTTTATATTGATAAAGATTTTTTAATAACATACACAACTAGCATTCAGGATATATCTATCATCAACTCTATTAATCCACAGCGACGCATGTGGAAAGAATAGTATAGTCCCTTAGTAGCTTAAACACAATCAAAGCATGTAATGTTAGATATAATAGATACGCATACTTCATTCAAAAAAGTATTTACGCTAAACAGTTCCTTCATATTAATTATGTAGTAAGTTTATTTCTTTTACGTAAGAAAATAGTTTTCGTATGTAGGTAATAGTACTTTTAATTGCAGTATTCTAAAGGCTTAGATACCCATGTGCAATAATTTTTACATAAAATACTTACATTAATTAATAATTTACGCATCACATTTATGTAGAAATTTACTGACAGTATTTTCATTACTTGCTTGCTACCTTTAGTTGCGATATATTAATCTTACTTTTATTATGTCGTCAGTAAAATATACAGACAGTTTCCAGAATTGTAGCAAAGCAGTATGCATGCACAGAAATTCAACATCATCATGCAAAAAATTGCCCCACTTATCAATAAATGAGTGATGATACATGATATATTTATATTCCAAGGTGTTTAAAACCGTTGTGGATACAATCAACCGTAAGTAATTAAGCCATAACGAACTACAAATAGGTGGATGTGATGTAGTATCTGTAACTGTCGTGGTAGAAAGGCGTTGAATTTGCATGCATGCCTATTGCTGACTTTGCTGTAATATTGAAGTCGCCTCCATAGTATATTAACTAGTCAACAACAAAAATTATGCATATTGTACGTTATATAATGTAATGTAAATGATTGTTTCCAGATCTTCTTAAGCGCCATCTGCGTCTGTGCATTCGCACAAAGCGTACAAGTATTCAGACCGCAAGCGGCCAGACCACAAGTCAGAAGTGGTTCCGAACAAGCTGCCCAAATCTTGAGACAAGCTTACGAATCAAGTCCAGATGGTTCTTCTTACCAATGGAAGTAAGTGATAGATTAGATTTTTCAATGCTGATTTCGAATCGAAATAACCCAACAAAAACATTTCCTAAATCTCCTTTAGTTACGAAACTGACAATGGAATCGCTGCGCAAGAGCAAGGAACAGCAGGTGATGGCACGAACGCCCGCGGAAATTTCCAATACACCTCCCCTGAAGGAGTGCCAATAGCTCTCCAGTACGCAGCTGATGAAAACGGTTTCCAACCTCAGGGAGATCATTTACCAGTCGCCCTCCAGTTCCCGATGCTATTCTTCGATCCATCGAATGGAACGCTGCCCATCCCGAAGGTCCCCAGCAAAGAAGACCACAGCAATTCTTTTAATAAGATAAACGAGGAAGCAACATAAATTATGTATTTATACCATCAGAGAAGAATAAAATTTAAAGAAACGACGCAATGGTTTTAATACTGATAATGATATTTTGCCCCTCTCCAAAAACTTGTCCCTAGATTTGTAAGTAATAGCTGCTAATTAAATTGAAACAAGTTCCTATTAATTCTACCGTAGTTAACCATGCCATTGGTATAGTAGCTACGATAGCTAAACAGCAAATGAAATTCCCCAGTTTGATGCATGCGAAGCAGTGTATCTCACGTAATCGTGTCAGAACCAAGGAACTGGCTGAACTTGCCAGTAAAAAATGTATCAAGGTAATTGCCTTTGTTTTTACAGGTCACTGCAAATACAGAAAATACACAGAATCGGTCTCTCCGATAAGGTTAAATTCCGACAGTGTTTAGAAGACGAGGAGACAATTGAGCATATTGCCTGCTACTGCTTTGCCAGTACGAGAATTAGGTGTACCATTGGGTAGATTGACCCTTGAACCTAACTTGCTGGATGAATTTTAAGATGACATCCAGTCTACATCGCAGTCATTGCAGTGGGCGGGACGATTAATCGAATCAAATGGATGCTATCTTTCACTAAACTAAGTCAACTACTATGATTACGTTCTGCTTCTAATCATTTAAATGAAATGCAGACCTTACAAAGTAATTCTTTTGCGTAAGTCTTAATTGTTGTAAATCGAGCAATTTAGAAAATAGTTAAGAATACACACAATGTTAAGCTCGGAAGAAATCAATTCCTGCAGTTTAGACGCTGAGCAAGAATGAGTATGTGCCTTGGATTTGCTATGTGTCAAAGAGGGAATGTAGTTCACCTGGCTTCCGTTTCCACAACAATGTGCAAGGGTGGAGAGGAACGAAGACATTCCTCTCGGGATTGCCATATTTACGATCATACGTAATTTAACAGAGTTGGCGTTACTGATAAAACCAATGAAGGGACTATTTATTAAAGTCATAAAAAGACAGAAGTTTCTCAAAATATATGTAAAAAAAACTTATTCATTCATTTATGCGTTACAAAAATAATATTATACAATAGGTACAAACATCCAGCGTCATATCATAAACACAGTAATTGTTCGTCTAAAACCTAGGTCTTTGCGGTTGTTCTTGTTCTGGGTGAGCGGCATTATATTCTAGAGAGCGCTGAATGGCTGGCGGAATTGGTGGCGGCACCGGTAAATGAGCGCCTTGAGGTTGGAAACCGCCTTCGTTCGCCGTGTATTGCACCGAGATCGGAGTGCCATCTGGGGCTGTGTATTGGAAACTACCTTGAGCGTCAGTACCGGGTTCAGGACCGCCGCTCAGACGACCCTGCTCTTGTGCTGCGATTCCGTTTTCCGTTTCGTAACTGCAAAAAAAAAGAAGAAATTAATAACGATTAATCATTACGTCCCGCAATTGCTTAATTTTTTTCTTTGATATTACTTTAAGACAAATAAAATAAAGGATAAAAAGATGTTAAATCACATAAATGTCACCTTAATAATTACAAAAAAAAATGTGTTTAATTGCGTTATTGATGCTCTACAACCTTGTACTTTAAATAATAACATGTTCAACATGAACTACTATATTTCATACAAATAACGCTCATCATGTAAAGATTAATTATCTATCATGTATTTTTTTTACAAGGTTGTCAAACTGGTATTTACTTTTACTTATAAATATACGGCATCGTGCAGCTTTTTTTATTCTGATAAGTATATAAAACACCATGATACTATTTTAACAGTTATTGGCGATTAAAAAAATATTTTTCATCGATTTTATTTATGAACCGTGTATATTTTTCATATAGTTTAGATATGAAACAATACTGGATTAGATATTGATCATTAGGGCCTTAGTCTCAAAATGATTCTGTACGAAGCAGTTGAATGGTGGCCAAGGGTGCAACAGGGAACCGGCCAAAACGCTGAGTGGTATACAAGGACTGACATGTCTGTGTGCCACAGGTGTGATGAGATCATGGCCCGCCACTGCAATGGAGGTAATTCTAAACCAACCATCGCTGCAAATGTACATACAAGGAATTGATGATGATGTACAGCACATACGCATAGTCCAGCTCCGATTAGTAAATCGCACGGCGATGACTATCGAAAACCATCAGAGAAACTTAAGGTGGCTCCCTTTCCAGCAATATGAAGTGATGCCACAGCCCAAAAATTCAACATATGTAGAAAATATTAGGTTATAATACCAGATAAGAAGCACTTGGAGACGGGCTTCCAGTAAGAGTTTACTCGAACTAGTATACAGAGGGTTTCAAAACGGACTACAGCATCGAAGCTGGAATATACGCAAAGAAACCTAAAATGGTTCATTCAGTAAGCTTTAACAAAGACACAACGGTGTTCCAGACTGAGGTTGCTGCAATTCATCATTGTGTCAGAGAGATAGAAAAATGGACCGAGCTAGGCAAAAGTGTCGCTTTTTCTTTGACAAGTTATAATTAAAGCGATTAATTCCATTAGTTCCATTAGTGTGGACTCTAAGCAGATTTGTGTCTTCGCCTTAAATGAGGTGAGCACCCAAAGGAAATTGCAATTAACATTGAAATGACAGAAGTCTTATTTTTGGCTAAATGGCTCAGATTTAGAAAATGAAATGAAATTATATATGTGTAGATCTCAAAGTAATCTTCAAGATGTATAGTATTCCTATCAATGAAGAGGACTTGAGTCCTAGGAAAGAAAGGATAAATTGGTCGCGCATTAATTCATATGTTATATACTTCTGGCCAAATCCATGAAAATTTGAACTAAGGCACTTTACCAAGGTGATTTAGTCTTTTTGGCATTTCTGTTCATAACATAGATGTATCTATGTGATGCCAATAAATTGATATTATGATATTATCATTATAATTATAATTATCTGGGTTCCTAGCCACTCGGGCGTAAGGAGAAATATGATAGCGGACGATCTGGTCAGGCGAGGTTTTCAAGGTATCTCCTTAGAATGGCCTTCTTTTGAAAATCCAAAATTCATCAATGAATAAAACTCTTTATAATGAGTCTAGAGATTGGTGACAAAAGTCACTGAAAAAGAGACAGGTAAAAGAGGTCTTTAGTAAAAGCATGGGCCTGTATTTACTAAAGACCTACTCAGTCAAGATAGGAAGACTCCCAAAATTAGGTAGGTCTATGAATGGAGCATTGTAGATTAAATAGGCAGATTGTGGAGGAAGTGGAGGAAGAAATACCAGTTCATGTGTTATGCCAATGCAACGGCCTGGCGTGGACAAGGTTTCTAGTAATAGGCATGGAGAACCTCACAGCCAGCAGCTGCACAAAGAAACCAGTCTCAAGCACGATTGGCTTACTTAAGAGGCTAAATTAGAGAGAGTATTAGAAAAAAAGGGATCACAATAGATCTGAAGAGGTTGCAGTGAAACAGATGCGTCAGCCACCCCAACCTTAATCTAATCTAATGATAAAACTGCTGAAAGCAAGCCAAAGAAACTACTAATTCCATTTACCATAACCACGTCACTCGAAAATATGTTTATAATTGAAATAGTTTGCTCAATTAAGGCGTTTTATTGTGATTTATTACTTGAGTCGTTTGTGTTCAAGTGTCTTTTAATTTAGAGGAAGTTGAAAATGGCAGATAATACTTCATACATGTCATTTATCATTTATGTCTTATACCTTAAAAATTGTATTTTTTACACCAGTGATAAAGAAGATTAAAAAAATCTCCAGAATTCAAGAACTGTTGCTTGCTGTAATACTTTGCAGGGCTGCTGCCATATATGACGACAGTTGACTGTAAGAAAGTGAAGAGGTAAAAAAAAAATAGTATTTTAGCATAAAAGCTATGCAAGTATACATATTTGTTTGTAGAGTAACTACCAGTACCATCAAAAAGAGTTTCGATGATATATTTTACTTAACTTAAAAAGCATGCTATAAGTAATTTAAAAAATGTTTGAAACAGTTCTGAATTATATTGTTTCAAAATTCTAAAAAAATAAGCTCATATTTCCAGAAGTATAGCGGTGAATTTGTATAAGAAATATGACATAAATAACATTTAATTTATATTGTAAGATATTAGTCGATTAAGTTTCCAATGCCAAGAACATTGTATAAAAGACATATTTTCGAATGAGAATTACTAAAATAGCGATTATACCACAAGTATAATAGAATACATGCTTGGCACAATTGAAGCTTATTTTTTAGTAAATTCAAGCTTTATTATAATGTCTTAAAATCAAGTTTCAGTCTTTAATAATTGACATTATTTAATGTTGAACACTTTTGTCTATATATCATAGAATTCATCAAATATCCCACGCTTATGGCTGTAAATAATAATTGCTTTTAATTTGAACTATTTTTCATTTTATTACTTTTATTATTATATATTTAGACATTTTGCCATGTTAAAATTCTATACATTAATGGACAACAAAAATTGCTTGCCAATCACCCAAATAGCTTGTATAGATGTTACTGTTCCTGAGATGCATTTCTACATAATGAGCTAAATATTCGTTCATGACGATATAAGACTTTTACTATATAGTTCTATATTCCTCTAATCAATGACACTGGTAAACAAAGGCAGGGCAAGAATATTTTGCGAAGAAAACAAAAATTGGTGGCTCGATAAAGAAAATGTATTGATTAAAAGCGAATGTTTGCTTTGACTTTCGGTAGAAAATCTCTAGTGTTTGGAATGTATTTCAGTAAATGTTGCTGTAAGCGCAGCCACATACATTTTAATACATTTTCGTTAGACATATTAAGCTCTCGATCATTTCCTGTTTTCTGAAATCATCGTAGAAGTATTACCTTTGATTTTTCTCGCAATTTGTAAAATCTATCTTCACTGAAGAACCACGACAAAATACACTACTATGATACTTAAAACACATTCGCTTCTCAATTAAAATAATTTACTTCCTGATGTTCTTTATGGTACTTCATAGAATTGAAAGGCTTTTATTTTGAGTCTAAGTTTACAGAAATATTCCAAACGTTTTAATTCTTTTTAGTCGATATACTTTTTGATGCATTACAAAAATGAATAAAACTGGGAGATTATGTAGTAGATCACGTCAACTTTAATTTTTTCATTTATAAATAAGAACCGCGACGTCTCTTTCCTTTACTACCAAAATAATTTTTCTAGATAAAACAAGACACCTTAATCTTGTGGTTGATTATTAGATGATCCTTAACTTATAAGCTTCAAAGTTTTAGCTTCATTAAAGCAATCACCGAAAGAAGATTACATACTTTTCTACTCAGGTCTATAAAAACGCTATTCCAACATATATTTTTTTTTACATATTACATCACCAACTACTTTAATCGATTTTTAAATCTAATATTTTCTTAAAACTAACCGCAAACCAAACTAATTCACGTAAATTTAAATCAAATCCAGGATTGGAAAACATGCAATTTACCAAATACATCAAAGCGGAGGTTACTACATGCAAATTTTAATTCAGCGAAATAACTGGTCTGTTCTCGCGTATTGTGCGAGCATTTGTTAACATCCTGGAAGCTGTCTAACCTAACGACCTCATTCGTTAATTCCACGCCGTTGAAAACCGCTTAAAGATGTTGTAAACAATGTTGTACGGATTGTCATGACTTTCGTAAGTCAATTAGCGTATTCGCATGACAAGGGATTTTTACTATAGTGAAAGCTTATTATATCTGCTGATATTTAAATGTATGTATGTATATCATGTATAATAATGTATTAAATAAAGAAACAAAGTATTAATGTCAAATTAACCACATGGAAATATATACAAATCTAAAAATATTTTACTATTGACATTTACCTCCATTGATACGATCCATCTGGATTTAATTCACTAGATTGTCTCAAAATGGCAATGTCTGTCCTGGAGCAGGATTGTAGCGTTGGGCAGCTACATATCCAATGGCAAGTGCGAAGATTATCTGCAATAGGATTTAGTAATTTCATATTTTATATTGACATCATTTTATGACATTTAAGATTATGGCCGATTGGTGAAAGGGATGTACACATAAATGATATTTAGAAACAATGAATTATGTCCAATTTAAATAGCTACATACGTCATGAGTTATTAGTATATTTTGTACGTTGGTAACTAATGAAATATGTAATGGGAAATTTAACATGCATCAATAATAAAATAGACACACTTCATGGAAACTATTAACAAGTTAAGCTATAAATAATATTTTGTATGAATTTTAATTAGATTTTTTGTTGATAGAATCTTATATACTGTACTATTAAAACTTTTTAAGTGGTATTTGGGAATATGGGTATGTATGTAATGCTTAGAATAAGTTATGCTCTATGATTTGAATTACCCTCAGTTTAAAGAATTTAAATTTTTGTTTTGATCTAACTCACTTAACTACAGATTACCTAAAATTGGGAGTTTACAGAAGACTGGTAATTAAATGTACCTACTCTAATCTTTCGCAAGATGGTTCTAAGTCGTTATTATATTTTACGGAACTTCGTAATTATAGAAAATAAATAAGTGTGAGTGTGAGCATTTCTCTCAGATATGATATTTTCCACATTTTTTTGTATTTCTCATCATTGAGTTTTATTCAAGATAATAATAAATTAAGGTTTATCTGCAATAAGAACATTTTCATTGCATATTCTATATTTTATTGTTTTTTCATTTTAAATTTCATCATCCTGTTTAGAAAATAAGATTTAAAATGGTAAACTAAAGAAACTGAACCACAAAACCAAATTGTTAAAAGGAGACTAGGGTATTTATCACTGAATGTAAACTAGAACATTATCAATTCGTCTAGAAAATTCCAGAGATTTTCAACTAGGTACCTGCTCATTCCTGTAAATCCATATCTAATAAAAATATTTATTTGTATTTATGTATGCAAAAACAGCGACTTTATGTTTATGAATTCATTGCATTTACAGACAACATATGTTAAATCGCCACCAATACATGGTTAAAAAAAAATATGCCAAAGTTATAAAATATATTTTGTTAGAGATTATTTCAAAAAAAGTAATTATTTGTTTAGATTGGCGAATTTATTTGTTGAGTAAAATTTGAATGACACTTTGTCAAAGAAACCATTTAATTCAAGGAATTATTTTTAAATTATATGCATGTAACAAAATATGTAGATTCCGTTATTAATTACAACTAATTTTAGTCAAATAAATGTATTATCTTCAACTAGATCTTGTCTGTATACCGAATAAATATTTTCTTTGATTTGGCAATAAGTTGAAAGTAACAAATGATTGATTGGATGAAAGACGTTCGTTCCAATTGTCTCAAATATTGAAACAAATCACATCTAGTTTGTTAGAACAATTACTATGCATATGTCTAAATGTCTAATTGTTGCAAAATGAGTTGTTTTAGGAAAACAATTTTATGTAAAGATACTTGTTTGCCCGTTGAGACAAATAATGTTTTCTTGAATTAACATGTCTCTTTATGCGTGTATGAGGGTTAATATATACATCATATATTGGGAGTTAATTATATATATTTTCCTATATTAAGGAACAATTATTATTGCAGGTGTATTAGAAACGATATCCAAATGTTTGTTTAGTTTTATACAAGTAAATGGATTAGGCAATGCTCTTTAACTAATTAATGAATTAATATTGTTTAAATTAGTAGTATTTTTCGTTTAATAGTAATTTATAATAATAATAATATTTATTAAACCATTTAGAACAAAAACCATTGATATAGGACAAGTCGAAGAAAACTTTAATTTGTGCATATTTGTATATAAAGTGACAAAAATTTGGCACAAAATTTGCAATGGAAGAATAAAGACTAACAACTAACATATATACTGTAATCGTTACAATTTAAGTAAAGTATAGGACAGCAGAGGGTAGGAAAGAGCGCACCGCTTTAAAATAGAAACAGACATAGAGTCGTATCTCCCACTACATGCCTAAGATGCGTATTGCAAGGTCATTTTATGCACAGTATGAGATCCCTTTACTAAAATCAAATTTTGCCGACTACGGCATATAAGAAATCTTTGGAAATCCATCCATAACGCCCAAAGAGTAGGTAGTTATGTCTGCTGTATGCTAAAGTACAGACATGCGAAGGGGCTGTTGAAAGAACTAGTGAAAAAAAGGACTGTGAAAAAGAGATGAGTGGGTACTGTTCTGGGCAGTTTTGGAGAAAGGACAATCAAGATAAAGGACAGAGAGGTATGGAAAAGTTTGTATTGAAAATTATAGAAATCTAACAGTAAACAAAGGCATGATACCAAAATACTTATAGTGATGAAATATATAGATATGTAATTAATTAATTTACAATTTTAAAATGATTAATCCGCTGGAATATTTTTTTTCTCTAATATAAATCATTAAAGATTCTGATTTAAATACTAGAATAAATTTTATTGCTAAACGATATTAATGAAATATACCTATGACTGCAAAAAGGAATAATCCTTTTCAGTAATCAAAGACAGAAGTCGATTGCCATTTAAGGAACAATTGATGACAAGATAACTCAGTCATTTCACAAGAAAATATGAAATAAACTGCTATACAACTTTTATGAGGAATACGTGCAAACGATATTTAACAAAAATATAGACCTTTTGTGTTACCACTTTGTTTACATGTACGTTGCATTGAATCAGATTAAATTGAATATAAATAAGGAATTATGGATATATTGTAAACATTCAATTTACAATGAGTTTAAAGTGCCCTTAAAATTGAAGATCGATTTTAGATTTTAAAATCTATCTCATAATACAACTTTAATTTTAAAGCAAACTATAATAATCCTTTAAGTTCAAGTTCCGGTTTTGTAGTTTTACGGTGTTCAAGTCGGCATGAGATTTAAAACACGGCTTGCGTTTAATCGGCAAACTCACACATGACATAACCACAAATACGTGCGTTTTCAATTAAAGATTCCTTTAGTAAAAAATTCTGTAAGGGCACTATTATGAAACCGATTTCCAAAAAGTAAATATAAAAAAGGTTTATATATTTAAAATATTGCTAAAATAGTCTATTGTCTATGTCCTGTTTATTTGAATTACGCAAAGCAATGTTTTACAAGATACAATATTGCGATTGAAATCATCAAATAAAAAGAATATTATTCGCAAATTGCAACAATTAATAACAATAGGGTGCCAACAAAAAGTAGCGGTATTTTTTTCTCACTGCTACTCCATCACGCACTAAACATGTTGCAAAATTGCACATTATCCAAAACGGTTAATAGCGATTTCATTCCGAAAGCTATAATTTATACAAAGCCGCTAAGAAGTTCGGAGGTACTCACCCAAGAGTTCATCTTGCCGGTGCAAATCACAACTGTTCTGATGGATAGATGGTGAATCTCCGTATTTATAATCATTGCCCACCATGTGCATACACCGTTGTTGTGTATTAAATGTGCGATAGAAAATGCCGAACCACGTGCGTTTCACAATTACCAAGAGGTAAAATCTGACATTTGCCCGAACCCGGCGCGGATCTAAAGCGACCATTCGGAATACCATAATTATCGCGTACGGTGAATTAAAAAAAATTATAATTGTTCCCTTTGGTTGCGCGTCAAAATTCGCAACGAAAAAAGCTATCCCGATCAGATAAGCAAATACCGAATGCAATTTCTACGAAAACGGGATTTTTTCATCAACGTCCAGTCACGTTTCGAAAGGGCGCAGCATCTCCACGTCAATTGAAAAATGGAAAGCTCTGATATTCGCGTAAGTGCATCGGAATTGATGTTCGGCTTATGATTTGACCGCAATAAACATAGTTATGACACATCGATTCCTTGTAATTAAAACTCAGTCGTAAATAGATAATGTATGACACGTAATAAAAGGTCGAGATACTTGAAATGGTTGGCATGTCACAGACGACGAACGCCTCTCAACTCATTGAAATGCTGTTTTATTTAATGGGTGTCATAAATTACTGCAGCCAAGACATTATTGTATACTAAGTGCTTTTGTGTTCCACCCTTTGAATGGTAATGTGACGCATATTTGCACAACCTGTGCTAACTTTGTGTCAGTCGCCTTCATTTATGCTAATATCACGATTAGAATGTCCGAAAAAGGAATACGGGATGAGATGATTGATTTAAATTCCTCTTAAGGGACTCATATAGTCTTTTTCATCGGATTTGCCCGTCTTGTTTAACCGACGATCAAAACCATACACTTCGAACCATTTTCTGATAAAAAGGTTTTCATAAAATTTTTATTGAGAAGTTTGTATTAACATGAAATAGAATTCTTTTTTAGAACAGTATACCATTTTTGGAATAACAATATTTTTATATTAAAAGTCTTAACAAAAATTTTTATTTAGTTTTCATACTCAGTGACATTAGGAATGTTACAATTAAAAAGAATAATTTATTCAACTTGATCTTTTGGCAATGTAATAGTTTCACATCGAAAATGAAAGGATATCATTTGTAAGAGATTTTATTAATACCTAATACGAAAAAAAAAAAATTGCGGCTCCTCTGTACGCTCTTGTACACGTCCAGGCATCGACAAAATGAGATGATCGATATCTACTTGTGGCACTTCGTTCCAAGCAACTTCGTGGATTAACTCTGCCAGAGTCTGTGGAATATGGTGCAAAGTTTATAATTAACGCCTGCTTCTTGAAGAAAGTTCATGGTTCGGCCGAGCAATGTGGGGTCGTACGTTGTCTTGCTGAAAAAGAACGTGTGGTCAGCCATTTAGATAAGGTAATAGGGTGGTTTGTAAGACATCATCAACATAACGCGCGGGCGTCATACTGCCTCGAATAAGGAAAAGGGGTGATCGGCTACCATGGGCAATGGTCCCCAAACCATAACTCCAACAATCCTGTGTACATGACTTCCAGATAAGCCAATGAAATCGACCCTTGCATAGATTTGGGTAATTATAAACTACATGCCAGAAAGTTGCAACACCTCCAAGGAGGTCAATCACAAAGCTGAAATCTGAAAACAGCTGACTGCATGTAAAAAGTGACTGATAATCATCTGTCAGAACTTCATACACAAAGAGAAAGTTATCTCCTAGCCTGCTCGCTCTCCGGATGTAAACCCGATCGAACATATGTAGGATATGATGGGTCGCCACATAAGGTGTTTACCACAAGCAGCAAACACCTTGCAGGAACTTCGTCGTCATCTACAGCAAGCCTGGCATGAGGTCCCACTAGATACCATTGATCATCTCATTCAGAGCAAGTCTCGTAGAGTTAAACAATGCATAAACAATCGTAGGGATGATTTTAATGATGAATTTTTACTGATATTGTTTTTTTCCAATTGTCATGATTTACTACTGAAAACTAGTAGTTATGATTTACTGCTCGAAACTTGCCAAAAATTTCAGTTTTGTAACTCAGCTCTTTCAAGGTGTAGCAATTTTTTTGGCATCCAGTTTTTTTCTAGAGTGGCTTTAGATATAATAGTCAATTTCAGAAAGTTTGAACCTTGTAATGTTTATAGCTTTTGAGTAAATAACTATCAACAAGAAAAACAAAAAAGAATCGTTTTCGCGAACCAATATGATATATTTTTTTTTAGTTTCTAATATTTTGTAGTAGTTGTCAATAGTGATTACCTGTAGTTCTTTGTCGACCCTAGACGCCCAAGTAACCCAAAGACATAAGTAAATACTTTAGTAGTGTCTTTTATATTGCCCTTTGGGGGTACCCATGACTTTTTCAATTAATATTCTTACCACATACAGACACAACAAATTGTAACTCGATACAGAGAGTATAACACAGTAAAATAATAAGAAGCTGCTTTAAGAATCAATTTTACTTTTTGTGCTAAATGTTGTGAATTTTTTTAGTTTTTATTTTTGTACTTATATTAAAATTTATTTATTATTAGAGTGCTATCCACGGTCTGTGTGCACGTGTTGCAAAACAATCGCCTTTGCACCGACGATCGGCCTCGGAAAATTGCGGTACACATAACATTAATTTAAACATACTTCTATTCATATTGATTTCAACTGAATCTTAAATTATACAAAAAGAAAACACATAGATTCCTTACAATTCCAACGTAATTTCTAGCCATTTGGAATAGTATAAGAATTTGCACAGTATTTGCTTTATTTTATTAAAGGACATTCAATACCCATTAATTTGATTAGCTATACCTGGGAGTTGTGGAGGGGAAAGGCCATCTTGTCAGGATTCGCTCAAGACGAGGTGGTTATTGGCGGCTATAAGTTCATCTTCTCTGCTTAAAACCGGAACAGGACAAATGAAGACTGTTGCCGTGAACCACTCCTCCCTCACCCGAGCTGTCGTGTTGTGGCTAAAGGCTTGCACAGGGTTCTACAACGATGCCATTTGTTGTTTCGGCTACCGGAAGCCCAACTGTTAAACCAGGTCCCGAAAAGGGATGGGGATCTTGGCTTAACTGCACGGACCGAAAGGAGACAATCTCAACAAAAATCTAAATCCTAAGGTGGCGGACTAGGCTGATGGTCAGTCTACTCGTCCAACCTTGGGGCACCTGGCGCACCCCATTGTATTTAGCCTTACCTCTGTATGCGGGGCTCTGTGGAGGTGGACCTTTTCTTTCCTAGCTACTCGTGGGATCAACCATGGAGGAAGGACGTTTATTAGCAGGACGACACCGCTAATAAATAGGAATTGGAGCAGGACCTGCATAAGAAGCCCTCTACTTCCAAAGTGAGAGTACCTCACAAGGAAGGAGCAAAGGGAGGAGCAAAACGACTGGAGCAGATTGGGGAATAGGACGGCATCCATCCCCTCTCAAATTGCGTAGCATTGTGCAACTCAAGGGCGTTGCTCCTGAGAGCACGTAAAATTGAAGAAGGAAACTAACCTGGGGACCTCTGATATCCTATACTTTCTGAAAGAAATAGGATTAGAAGGCCAGCTGTAAAACAGCAAGAACAGGGGATACAATAGATCTTTTAGGTCGCAGTGTAATATCACCCTTGCAATATATACGTGCGTACATACAACATTAATTTAAACATACTTCTATTCATATTGATTCAACTGAATAGTAAACTATACAGAAAAACACATAGATTTCTTACAATCGCACTGTAACAACCATTTGGAATAGCATAAGAATTTGCGCAGTATTTGCTTCTATTTTATTAAAGGACATTCAATACCCATTAATTTGATTAGCTTTACGCAATTCATATTAGAAGCTATGTATCTGAGAAAGCATGTTTGTGTCATTTGTACTGACTTAAGAAAAGCTTTCGACCTTGGATTGTATAAAATAATCAAGTACATATACGATTATTTCACATGGCCAACAACAATGTATTGAATATCAAGAGTCTAAGTTCATGGAGATCAAATTCGAATGGATATAAGTAATAACCATATTTGTAAAGTATGTTTCCTTATCTAGATAACTTCAATGCTTTTCATTACAATTTCTGCTTGTTCACAATGAATGTAAGCGTTAGAAATACGTAGTCTTATACATTATTTGTTGAATGTATAACCTTTAGCTCTTCTGCCCCAAACAGAACACGTGTAATGACCTCAGGCAATTATATGAATCACACATTTGAACTTTTAAAACTATATCTAGCCATACAAACAAACTGAAAAAATACATTTAGATACAAAAATAGTTACATGTTTTGTTTTGCTTGGTGGAAGCTGTCTGACATAGGGTCTTCGTAAACACTGCCGCCTCTTGGCTTTTTGTATTTAATTCTCCCATCTTCGTGCCCTTTGGGCCAATTTACAAGTATAAGCTCCTTAGTAATTCTTCAGTTCGTGGTAAGCCATGGTCAAGTTAAATATGCTGATCCGATAGTTAAATCTTTCGATATATTTTTGATCCACGGCCTATTTTGCCTGCCACCAAAGCTGGTTGACGCCAGTCTTTTTAAGCATTTCTGAATACTTCGGAAGTTTTACCATAATCTAGTTTATATCCCATACCCCGATTCAAGATTATTATCCTTGACCACTTTGGAAGGCCCTTCAACACTTAAATCCGTACTCTTTCAAATATTCGTTATGGCTGCCTTTGCTTGAACTAGGTACTTGTGTCTTGGCTGTGAAAGGTATTTCATAACAATAACTAACAGCTTCTTGCGGGTTTCGCCGTGTGTCAAAACTTTCGCTCGACGTTTCGCTGTTCATACTGACAGCTTCTTCAGGATAACTGAACTGATTCTCCATGGTCCGATATTCTTCTTATATGCGCCCCTGGTGCATCCAACCGTGTAGTTTCCGCTCCATTGACCGTGACGGTTCGTAGTAGGCTCTTCCACGTGTTGCTAAGGTGGTACCCTTCTTCTCTGTTAACGGTTTTATTCTTTTCTATTTCTATGGCTTCCCTGATGAGTCTTTTCCCGTAGTTCTTGTGGTAGTTATTACTTTGCATTCTGAAATCCATTTTGTGTCCGGTGTCGTGCATGTGTTCTGCCACGCTGATTGCTCGTCCATCTTAATCTTGCGTCCCTCTCGTGTTCTTTTATTCTTATGTCGATGGCTCTTCCTGTTTGTCCGACGTAGCACTGTCGCATTGGCATGTTATCTTGTAGATACCTTCTGTGCGCCCCTTGGTATCTTATCCTTTGCGGTCGGTAGATACTGCTGGATCGACGTTGCAGTCCCGAAGCGTACTTGTACGTTACGTTTCCTCAAAATTCGGCCTACTTTTTCGGTGACTCCTGTATGTAAGGTAACACCCATCCCTCTTCGTGGTTCTGTAGTTTTCTCCAGTGTCGTCTTCTTCTTAGTGGCTCTCCTTATATCGATGTCAGTGTAACCATTCTTCTTTATCTTAATGTATCTTTTTACTGGTAAGATGTTGTTCGTCACTGATGGTTTCGGCTCTGGATAGCAAAGTTTGTATTAATGTCTTCTTCTGCATCGGATGATGGTGAGATCTTGCATGCAGATATCTATCGGTGTGCGTCTTCTTTCTAAATACTGCGTGCTGTAGCATTCCCTCTTTAGTTTTCTTGACCATAACATCCAGGAAAGGGAGATTTCCATTTTGTTCTTTCTCCATGGTAAACTTGATGGCTGGGTGCTGTGAGTTTATGTGTTCCAAGAACTGTTGTAGTTTTTCTTCTCCGTGTTGCCATATTACAAAAGTATCGTCGACATATCGCAGCCAACACTTGGGTTTCATATCGCTGGAACTTTGACACACGGCGAAACCCGCAAGAAGCTGTTAGTTATAGTTACACCGGCCGTGAAAGCCTACGCAGTGTATTTCATAACACTCTTCCAGTGAAGATTTTCTTCGTGAATTGCATGAAATTCATGTTCCGACTCCGACCAATCGTACATCATTACCACGAATCGTTTTTGAATTAGATCCATCTGCTCTTGATTCATTGTTTCTTCCAGATGAAGCTTATCTTTTACCGCCGTCTGTGATCCTAATGCTGCGTCGCTGAAACTTTCATTGGGTTTCTTTGACGTTTGCGGTGGTGCTTTAAAGTTTTCGTCAGATCTTTTTAACTCTCGACAATCTTTTCATTACCTTTAGTCTCTTGGCTTACTCTTCCCGCCTTCCGTTTTTTTTCCTGGTTTTGCTGTCTGGTTTCTGCCTTCTACTTGATTGGGATATTTGTACCTCCAAGCAGAGGCCGTTTGACTGCCGTTTTTCATCTGGACCAGTGAAATCTGGTTTCTTAACCGGATTTATACGCCGACTCCTACTCATTTCTCATCTTGGTAGGATGATCAATTAAATCAAACAAAATCTTAAGTTTTCGTATTTCTTAAATAACTCTCATTTCATCATTGAGAACTATTTAGAGTCGAAAACTAACATTAGTACTAAGGAAATAAGAAGAACTCAATTTTGTGAAAAACTAAAAAAAATGGAATATTAGAATTATTCAGTAATACATTTGTTTGTCAATCTGGTTGTATATGTATGTACTAAACGACGAGCCCCCGCGAAGGAAACTTCGACCTCGCTGCTGAAGATGTTCACAGTTCACAGTAATTCCACAAGACCACAGCTCAACAGCCCGGAAAAACTTTTACATACTGAATGGGAACCAAACATTTACAGGTAATTCCCCATCTTCCTCAATATTATCAACAACCTGATGACACAAAGGATCTAAATATGTCTGTCCAGTTAGTGTGCCACGAATCAAAAACGAACCAATAATACGGTTCCTGAAAATACCAGCCCAAACATTTAATTTTTGCGCATGTTTTGTACACGTTTCTAGCATCTAATGAGGATTACCTATTGACCAATATCGACAATTATGGATTAGCGGAACCGTTCAAACAAAACGTAGATCTGTGATGGATCATTGCAGACCGTTTGCAATTCTTGCACTAATTGTAGCTTATATGGATGATATTTTTCGCGTTTCCATATTCTGGCTATTGATGAGCAACTTATATCCTAGTCCAGTGCGAGGGATGCAGTAGAAGTTTGTGGAAATTCCTCTAATTCTATAGCAATATCGTGAGCTATAACTTTATTAGTCGCGATTTTTGGTCATCCTATTTTAGGTAAAATTCTAACATTTCTGGTCAAGTTAACCTTCTCAAAGTTTTACCAACTATAGATCGTCGTATTAGATGCAGATTTTGTAGCACATTATTAAATAAATAGCATCATTAGAATTTCAATTTCGTTCCTTCTCAGTTAATTGAATCATTATTAATATTGGACATTTACAAAACTAATTCTAACAACGTAAGTCATGTACTGAAGTTTAATTCCATGGATAACTAAACATAAACATAAATTAAAAAAAATAATTAAATATCCTTATCGTTATTAAACATAGTAGCGGTAAACCCTAATATTTGACTTCTTAAGCAGGGTTTTATTGAAATTCGTAAAAAATATATTATAATATTTTAAAATAAACAAGTTAACATCATTTCGGCTAAACCAGAAGTCTGCTTCGGATATAAATATATTCATCAAATTCCCTATTTGCATCTCATTAAATTTGAAAAGTATTGCAGCTATATTAAAGATATTCAAATGGATCTATACGTTTGTCTGATCCTGTATAAAGCAAAACAATAGAAACAGTAAATAAGAAAGAGGGATTCAATATATTAGGGCAATTGCAATGTAAGTTTAAAAAACAAAATTAGCCGTGTACAAATATAGATATCATGTCTTAGGTCTATGGTCTATCCACTGTTATGCCCAGCGATATGGCCTCACCAATTTCTAGTTCACAGAATATTTCTCACTCCAAATCCAGGGTTTCTTATCTAGTCGGTGTTGTTCCTAGTAATCCGTGCTTTTACTTTTGATTCTGGCTTTCTCATATCGCTTTCTTTTTATTGTCAAATTGTTTATTTCTTAATTCTTTCAGCTATTGCAGTGTAAGTTTAAAAAAAAAAATTAGCCGTGTACAAATACAGATATCATGTCTTAAGTCTATGGTCTATCCGCTGTTATGCCCAGCGATATGACTTCACCAATTTCTAGTTCTCAGAATATTTCTCACTCCAAATCCAGGGTTTGTTATCTAGTCGGTGGTGTTCCTAGTAATCCGTGCTTTTACTTTTGATTCTGGCTTTCTCATATCGCTTTCTTTTGTATTGCCAAATTGTTTATTTCTTCTTAATTCTTTCAGCTATTACCTCCAATCGAAATTTTTCTCTTTTGCAATTCATAGACCACTGCATTTTTTTCTTGTTCTTATTACATTGTGTATAGCATAAATTTCCTTTCTTGCAGCACCAGTAGAGGGTAATGCAATATAGACAGGTGGATTAAAACTTTATTAAACGATCTATTGAATTAAATTTTCAGCCACATCGGACTGAGAACCCAGGATTAAACCTATTTTTACATAATTCCATTTCACTTTTTCAACATGCACATTTGAATTCCTCAAATGTCGCCAAAGCACACTTTCGGGTATACAGGCTGAGTTTTTTTTATTTTGAGACAACGGAATATCTCTAAAACACTGCATCAAATCAAAAAAAGATCTTAATAAGATTTGTTATAATGTAAGGGGCTCACTGGTGTCGAACTCGATCCCCCATCTCATTTTGTATTGTAGATTCGGATTTTACGCCATCAAGTATGTAACTTTTGTTTGAAACTTTTTTTTCGATTCGTAACAGATTGCACTATAATCCCAAAACAAATGATTGTGAACGTCTAAAAAAAATACACAAAAAAGAGAAGCAAGCAAACATGCTTTTGTGTTTTTTTTTTTTGACATAAACTAACATTTCAAAAAGCCATGCGTTCCAAACTGTGCCGCTTCACTTCGATACATCTATTTATTCGCAATGAAATGCTATTCAACGATACTTTATTCAGTACTTGGCAAGCTGTAAATACTTACACATTGTCCGATCCCCATTTAGATTATTAACTGTTAATCCAATACAAATTAGTTAGTGTTGAATATTTGAACAGTAATGGAGGCTATAACATTACAAGAGAGAATTGAAATGATTTACATCTACGGAGAAAGTGGTAGGAATATCGATGATGCTGTTAATCTTTATTCACAACGTTTTTCCGACAAGGTGCGACCGCGCGCTTCTTTTTACCGAGTCGTTCAACAGTTCTTTAGTGAAGGTATTGTACAGCCAAGCAAACGTAATCGCCGAAAAACAAGTGCTGGAGAAAATAATAAAATCGCGGTATTAGCTGTAGTAGCTAATAATCGGCACATTAGTACTCGAGAAATAGCTCGCGGATCAGGAATTTCTCAGTCCACTATCTGCCAAATATTGAGGCGTAGGAAATATTATCCATTTAGAGCTTCCATGCAGCAAGAACTTCATGTCGATGATTTTCAAAATCGAGTGCGATTTTGCCAATGGGCGCTTCAACGGATACAAGATAATCTCAATTTTTTTACTCGAGTATTATTTTCTGACGAGGCGACATTCACAAATTACCATACGGTAAATCGGCACAACATGCATTACTGGAGTATTGAAAATCCCCATTGGTTGCGCCAAGTTGAACATTAACATCTTTGGAACGTAAATGTTTGCTGTGGAATAATTGGCAATAAGCTTATTGGTCCATATTTCATCGATGGAGACTTAAATGGTGAAAAATATCGAAACAGCTTGCAAAACGAACTTCCAGTGTTACTTGAAGACCTTCCCACACAATGTGGTTCCAACATGGCGGTTGTCCAGCACATTATTCAAGAATAGCGCGAGAAGTATTAGACCGAGTCTACAATCGTCGATGGATCGGAAGAGGTGGTCCAGTATCTTGGCCGGCAAGATCGCCAGATCTTACTTCCCCTGACTTCTTTTTGTGGGGCCACTTAAAGTCTGAAGTTTATACAGAAGTACCAATCACGAGGGAAACATGATTGAACGAATCGCCAACGCTTGTTCAAGGATTACGCCGGAAAGAGTTCTCAGTTGTGTGCAATCATTCCAATTGCGAATAAATAAATGTATCGAAGTGGAAGGGCACATTTTCGAACACATTTTCTGAAATGGGTATGATAAAGTAAAGTTCTTCGTTGTTGAATGGCTTTTTGAAATGTTATTTAATATTAAAATAAAAAAAAAAACACAAAATCATGTTTGCTTGCTTCTCTTTTTTGTGTATTTTTTCTAGACGTTCAATCATGTTTTTTGCGATTACAGCGCAATCTGTCACGAATCGAAAAAAAATTTCAAACAAAAACTACATGTTTGATGGCGTAGAATCCGAATCTGTAATACAAAATGGGGGTTCCCATTTAAGATTTCAAAGTTGTTCCCCCTCCCACTCTGCGCGGGTGAGGTAGGGGGTGAAATGGCGGCACCATTCAGTGAGCCCCCTACATTATAATAAATCTTATTAAGGTCCTTTTTTGATTTGATGCAGTGTTTTAGAGATATTTCGTTGTCTCAAGATAAAAAACTCACCCAGTATATACATGATACGCATTATTCAAGAGCCGCCGTGTTCACTATAATAACTTTCCAGGAAATTGGGACTCAGTCATGTATATGTAATTATGTAGGAATAAATTGTTATTTATTTTCTTTTTGGGCAAACCAGTTTACTTAAGACATTTTCGAAAAAAAGAAATACTCAAACACCAGAACATAACCAATTTATTATTTCAAATTCAACAACACTTATATACATGGCAGCAGAGGCTTAAAATATCATTACACGTTTGTCAATCGTGGTTCCCGGATCGTGCTAAATTCTTTTCAAAGTTACCCGTCTAATATTTCTTTTCTGGTGGTGCTGGATGGGCCGCGATCCAATCCAGAGCACGCGCGATGTTTTCTGGAATTGGAGGAGCGGTTGGCAAATGGGCTCCTTGTGGTTGGAAGCCGTTTTCGTCTGCCACGTACTGAAGAGCAACGGGGGTACCCTCAGGATCTGTATATTTGAAGCTTCCAGCTGCGACTATGGGATTTTCCGCCAGACTAGATGGATGGCCTGATTCTTCTACATTGATTCCATTCTCAGCTTCGTAGCTAAATAAAGAAAATGAAATCATTTTTTAAGTAACAAAAAGATACTGTGAGATTGAGTAGCGGATATTTTGCATAAATTTTATTTTTGCTGGGTAGGTAATTTTATACCATTACTTTAACACGTCGGAAAATATTACCATCCGAAGAAATACTAATAAAGATATCAAAAGTGTCAAATCCGAAAATTTAGTGCCTGATTAGTATATTTGTACCTTGACGCATCGAAACAGATATGCATATTACTTAGGTGCGCCAAACAAAATAATGAAAAGGTTAAAGCAAATATATCTGCATGTGACATTTGGCATTGCTTGATGAACATTCATTTCTAGTAAGCAGTATCCTTTATATTGCCTATTTCTACTTTGATTAATTATATAATAAACTGGAATTGGAAATATCATGTCTTTGAGATATTCTAACATTTACAAACACGCATCAGGATTGAATTGCTCTGCAGACCTGTTTCACTGCGACTTTTCCAGATCTACCGTAATTCTCTTTATTTTAGAAGGTGTTCTTTAATTGTGCCTACTTAATTAGATCTACCTTCCTAGGGTAGGGTCTCCTTTACGACTGTCTCCTCTGGGATTCTTCGCATCTAAGCATTGACATCGAATGTGAACCAGAGTTTTTTCTTACTCTCGGCAGCTTATTTTATGCGTATGCTTATTTAGTCTCTCTAGTAGACCTACTATCATTTTCGCAGTCGTTCTGTTCGTAAGTATTTAGCAAGTTAAAGCCTTCGTTCCTCTAAGAACTATCTTGCTAGTCTTTGCTTTGCCAATTTTTGCCACCACTCTTGAATTTATGGTGTATTCATTTGTTGATTGACTTTCTAACTTGTGATTAATTAATTGAACTTCTAGCCGTGGTAATTCTTTACAACTGTCAGGCCAGACACGCACTAGTCTACTGCCTCATTCCCAATCACACCCATTTAGCTGAACACCTAGGCCAATGTTAATTATCTTAGGGTGTCCTTATATACATGGCAGCAATCAACATTTCCGAAAAATAGTGACATTTTTACCCAACGCAATCTACTTTTCTATACTCTAGTGCAGTAGTGAATTGCAGCAACTTCATTCTGGGACACTGTTGTGTCTTTAGGCAATTTGAGGTACCCTTTCCCGGACTTTTTCTTTCAATATGTGTACTTCGGCTTCTACTAAGTCATCACTTTTAGAGCCGATGTGAAAAGATAACATCCACCTTTAAATTCAGCAAAAGAACTTTAATCAAAAGCTATTCCCGTCTTTCTTACACGGAATTTCGGAAATAATTTTGAATTAATTATTTGCCGGAACATTTATGAGCATGTTAAGGAAAACTGTGCAAAAAGGCACTTATGGGAAAGTAGTTAACTTTATCAGCCGCTTTCTCAAACGGCAGAAAACCAATTTAAATGAAATCTTTTTGCAAACAATTCAGAATTGAATGCGACAACTTTTCTTTAGAAGAAAAAATAAGCTCCATGCGCTAGATAAGAAAGAAGACAGAAAATTCGGCTTATAAGAAATCTTATTCAGAAACCAACAATTTTTCGCAGATTTTCTGAGTATTTATTGCTTTGATGTGAAAAGCAAACACAGAAAATAAGAACTTTTTGTTATCTTGTATCAAAATTCATCATCTTCCAAGAGAACAAAAGAGATTACACCATTATCTGTAGAAAGAGCTATAGTTTCTGGAAAATGAATGTGTAAATAAGAAATGACTTGTTCCATAAGCCTCAACACGGCTTTATGAAAGGAATGTATGTATATAAATGGAAGGGTGATGTTACACTGCGACCTAAACTATCTGTTGTGTTTCCTGTTCTTACTGCTTTACGGCCGAACTTCCAATCCTATTCCTTTCAGAAAGTGTAGGATATCAGAGAACCCCAGTCTAGGTAAGTCTCCCTCTTCGATTTAAGAGGAGATGGATGGGTGTTTCATCCTGTTCCCCACAAAATCTACATTCAGATTCCTTTTCGAATCCAAATTTACTCAGTTGTCCTTTCAGTTTACAATGGCCTGAAAGTATTCCTGTTAGTATGCGAACATTGTTCTTACTCAGGTTGATGCATTCTGTAAACCTCTTCTGGTTATAAGTTCCCAGAAAAAAATTACTTTGCTTTTATGAAAAGAAACAATGTTACCACAAAATTTTGATCTCCTTGTTTGCTATATGAGGAAGAGCAAAAATGTATCAATTATTTTACAACACGACATACCAATTTGTCAAATATGGAAGAAATAGCTTAATTTAAATATAAGTAAATCTCAATACAAGGATTGCAAGCAGTTAATAGCAAAAATACGTTAATTTGTTAATATCTCACTGTAAAAAGCTTGCAATCCTTCCATAATCGCTGTCCTGGTAACCTTTCAAAATCTAATATCGACGTACGTTCGATTAAACGCTCGAACATACATCTCCTCTTAGCTTAATTGGTAAAGCGCTCATCCAGTAAACGGGAGGATGTAGATTCGAATCCTGCGTGAGGAGAAACATTTTTTTGGGAAAAATTCCTCCTAATTATTCCAGTAAATAGCAGAAATACATTAGTTTGTTGAATTTCAATTGTTATTCCAGTAAAGAAAATCTAATACAAGGACATAAAGAGTCGTGTTCTATGTTAGATACACATCATTAAACTTGGTAAGTAGGTGTAATATACTTAACAAATTACAAATTTTTCGTTTAATGAAAATTTATCAGTAAATGATCACATTATTGATATTTATAAGAATATTGATATTAATTCGTGGGATATATTTAATATAAATAGTACTAAAGATTTTCATATATTTGAGTACAATAGTTGAAGGAGTCTGAATATTTAAGGACGAGAAAAATCGCCACAATTTGCACTAACCCCTTCAATTACTTTACAATTTTTATATTCGAAGATGGTGCAATTATATCTGCGTCGTTTGCTCGCCTGCACAGGAACACTCTGAGGCAATGAAACACCAGCGCAACGCATGCAGATTGGAACAGATTTTCCTTCGACCGGAGTTTTACTAGCGTATGGAAAGTTGCCAACTCGTACTGATTCGCTTTATAAAGGCGGCAGCTACGCTTAATGAAATGTATAGGTTTTAATCAGCACGAAAGAAATATTAGCTTCAACCCGGTATATAGTCCCACTGTGAATCCCAAGCAAACAATATCAAGTTCTATGAAATGAAGTATTAATAGGAAACTGGCAATTAGTGTTCATTTGGAATTGTTTTCAAGGAAGCGTAAATAGGAGAATTTGGATGTGTGAAATGATTGTTTCATTAGCTTAGATTATTCCTGCATATCACAAGCACATTTATTACAAAATTGATTTTTAAAATACTTGTTTCCTTCTTGATATAGGCTTTCCAATTTCATATAAATCTCTTTAAATTAGATTTCATTTTACTCCGTTAAATAATAATAGAACCTCCCTCTTGTGTTTAAGTACATAATTTTTTTCTAAAGGATACGATTAATGTGCGAACTGGAAAAAAATACGAAACAGAATTCGTTTCGTAAGGTCTTTCTAAACTAATTTTTTGAAAACTCGGCGCAAATGGCTCGTTTTCCAAACTTGGACTCATCTAATAAATCTGGCCTAACATATTTAAATATATGTATTAGTGCAAATAATAGTGTATTGTGTTTATTTTGTTTTAAAAATGTTGGTTCAAATGTAATTTTTCTGCTTTTACCTTTATCCTTTACACCGAGAGAAAAGATTTGCTGATTCAGTCAATAATTAGTTCACTCAACTAATTTTTGTATTTAAACGCAGAATGGTTAAACGAATATTATTGACTCAATCTACAACAATAGTTCACTCACTAAAATCTTAAATATGTATTAGATCACATTAAAAGTATGTGTAACACTCGGTTTATATTAGCATACACATGTTTCACCTTACCTTATCTTCAATGCTACTGGTCAATCTAATGTATTTTACGAAGAAATTCGCAAATCGTTACTCTTTCACTTATTTTAAATATTGCCTGAAGAAATTAACCCCTTTAAATCAACATTAAACACTCAGAAAACAATAGGTGTTGTTTCAACATTATTTTTGCTGTATTAAATAACAAAATTACGCTGAGCTAAACGTAAAACTGTTTTTCAGTCAATAATGTTATATTTTTACAGTAAGATATACGGACATTCAATTGGCTTTGCAAGAAGATCCAGGTATTAATAATTAATGAACAAAAAACTAAATTTGTGTATTTCCATAATACAACTAAGTCTATCGATACCATTCAAATAAATGATCTTGTTTCCAATTTAGACTCTTCTTCCAAAATTTTACGAGTAATCATAAACGAAAACTTAAAGTGGTCATATTAATAATCTTTGTAGTACTTTATAAAAAAATTGTTATGCTTTGAAACGACTCAAAAAAAATGTAACATTAGTTTTTTATTGACTTTTTACCATTCTAATTTTATTTCTTGTATGCAGTATGGAGTAATTCACTGGGGATTATCACCACACTCTGAAAGAGTTTTCTTAATTCAAAAGAGAGCTTTACGAGTTATTTATAATCTCGGCTATAGAGATTCTTGTAAGAATATTTTAAAGCTAATGCTCTTTTAACTTTTCATAATATCTATATACTGAGATTTATTATGTTTTGTATTCAAGAATAAACAATATTTTAACTGCAGTAATATTAATCATACATATAATACACGAACAGACAACTATTACCTTCCAACGCCTCATAGAAGGGAAATGTTAGAAAAAGGTACTTACTTTGTAGGATGTAAATTATATAATAACCTTCCTACTAATATAAAAAATATCGCTAACTTTTTTCAGTTTAAAAAAGCAATTAAAGAATATTTATTTAGTTTGAATTGTTACTGTGTTCAAGATTTTTATAGCACGTAAGCTATTTGTTCCTGATGTGACATATTTCTTGCTTATACGAGTTTTTTTTTTTGTCACTTGCATACTGCCTTTAGAAATAAAAAGTTTATTATTATTATTAAATGCTATGTGGTCTGTCCATTATATATGCTATCCCAATCTTAACAGAGGATTTTATAAATAACATGGTCTGTTTGAATTTGCGGTTATGCTTTTAAGGTGTGTATAAGATTATTATAACTTTTATGAACAACTTTCACATATGTTGACATGGAGTCATAAATTTAACTACATATTAGGTGCTGTGGGTTTTTCATATTATTCATCCGCTGCAATCACGAACTCACAATGTCAATTCTTGGGGCAACGGATAAGAAACACACAAACAATGCTATAATAATATTTAAATCAGAGCACTTCTTTAGGAAATGGATGATTTGAGAAATTTAAACATCACAATTACATTAAATTAATTGCCATTCGATTAAGCTAATCCACTTCTTAATTAGGTTCAGTTTTTTTTTTTTTAATTTAATATCTATTGTACCCTCAATGTAAGGTTACACACAATTGCGTGTGTAACTGCATACCTAAAAACAAAACTTTTAATATTGGCGGTATTCAACAAAAATTTAAATATATTTTAATTTTGAATGCATAATCGTCAGTATAACATCAAACGAAAATAAATAATTTCTTACAAGCCTGCATTCAGTTAACCAATTTTGTAGTTCCACTGTGATTGTTTCATTTAACGAAGAGATTTCAATAAAAAATACATTTCCCTTCAATGAGGCAATTAAAAGTGCTAATTTAAACTAAGATTGATTGAATGAATACAAGAAAAGTGAAAACAATCATTTTTGCTGTAGCAACATTTTCATTGTGCAATTTTCTATACATGCACACAATTTCTTAATTTTTCAAAAAAATATCAGCTATTTCACTTAAACGAAGAAAAATTCCATGTCACCTAGCAACTCACTCGAGAAGTTGCAGGTTTATATCATTTAACAGAGTATACTTACCTATACTGATATGACCCATCGGGATTTGTGTCACTAGCTTGTTTGACAATGGCAATTGCATGACCCGGGGACGGAACCACTGCACATAGCGACAACGCTACGCAACTTCCAAAAAATACCAGAGCAGTCTAAGGAAATTTAAACAAAACGCTAACATGATAATGCATTTACCTTCAACAACTCGGTTTTATCCATGTATTAGAAAAAACTTACCAAAGTATGCATGTTTTCACCATATAGAAGACACCGGACGACTAATGAGCTTCCAAAATTAGAAGCATATTTATATGGCGCCTGCATGGTCAAGGAGACCTCTCGAATTTTTTTGAAGGTATCGAACGATTGACCTTTTCGAGATAAGAATTTTGCAATAAAAAAATTTAAGCGAAGTTACCGATGACACGCATCGTTGCTGTGTTCCACGACGAGTTAGAAAGAAAGTATGCGGAAGATTAATAGATAAAATAAATCATAATTTGAGTATTTCTATTTATAGTATCTTTTTTTTTACCGCCCAGAGAATTCCATTTATAGAACGATAATAGTGCATATACCAGGTAATATTATTTACTTTAATACTGTATTTCAGAAATGAAGCATGTTGGAACGACATATTGCTGCACTAACAAAAAGGAAAACAGATTTCAGAATATACGGTATATTTGTGAATCATTTTGAAGGTTGTTTAGAGGTGATTTTATTTTTAATATATTATGTATGTATTTGATACTAAATTTTCTTATGTCAAAATAAGAAGAAATTGTAAAAGCTGTGTTTTGCGTTTAAAAGCAGGTGCAGCTCCAATGAAAATTGGGGGAGGGCGGGCCCAATCGAAAGTATTTCAGATTCTCTACTCAACGGTGACTTTAATCTGGATCTCTTCACGGAAAAGTATTCGTGGAAAATCTCTCAAGGTGGTTATAGTTAACTGTGATATTAAATATTGCAAAGCGCGCCTATTTTTAAATTTCGAATTTCTTACTGCGCCAGCAGATGGCTCTACCTGTATAGAGCGCAGATCATCATAGATAATCAAGACGCCTTACAGAGGCCGCTATAGTATGCTTCTTCGATATGCAATCGAGGTTTCCAGTGCGAATGCACTAGAACATTTAGGAAAGATGTAGACCGCTCTAGAACCAAAGGCGGGAAATATAAACATGCGCGTGAACGAGGATAGTGAGTCCTATTGGGAAGTGGTATTGGGAATCCTCGTGGAGAATTCTATTTGATAGTTTGGTAAAGGAAGCCAATGTGAAAATAAATAGTGGATATAAATTGTGAGCATAAATAAGTATTAATTCAGTGAATTTAGTTTATTAAGTAAATTAGTAGTGTTCTAGTTGATCACTGTTACTGTTTAAAAGCTCCATTCCGATAAAGTATAAAAAGTGCCCCTAAAGCTATAGAGCTGAAATTAAGGCGAATGAGTATAGATACTATAAATACGAAAAATTAGTGCAATCGATACCACTGAAAAAAAAAAATTCTCAGAAATTACTTAAGTTTAAGTAATTGTCACGTTCAAAAAAAAAGTGAGTAAGTAAATATTGATCATGGGCAATCTATTAAAAATTATTGGCTAATTCCGTTCACTCAGTTCAAAGTTATCGATTATGTTCCCCTTTTGAGCGTGGTTTTTTTTTTAGTTTGGTTTAAAGTGCCAATTTTTGTTGTTATATTGGACTGTATGGCAAAGGTTACATACCCGATTCTTGTAGCGGCAGACTACTGGCAGAAAAAAATGCTCAACTGTCAAAATAGTGTAGAGTAATAATGGTAAATATCACCACAGTAAATTAAATTCTTCAATAATTATTATTTTCTGAAATTCATATTTGGTGGCGGCGCTAGTTACATCAAACCCTCAGTCTAAACATGGTGAAAGTTGCCATTGGAGATAATTTCTTAGTTTCGTATCTCACAAATTTTAGTTTAGTAGAGTATTTTAGTATAAGAACAAAGCATTTTGGTAGGAGGCTAATTCCCTGAATTCGAAATACAGTTTTTCCAAAAATTTACACGGTGTTTAGATTTTTGTAATTATATCCTAATTAAAAAGTTAAATATGTTCGTAAACTAAATAATTAATAGATATTGCTCATTTCCAAACTGTACTTAATGATACTTACTAATGTAGAAATCTTCATCAGCTACATTATCCTTCAAATTTAACCATCTTTGGGCTTTACAACGTCAATCTATAAACCCTTTATAACTATGTCACTAATATTAATTAATTAATACAGGGTCGCTAAAAAGTATGGATACAGTTAAATATTTTCAGAACGGTTTAGCAGAGCTCGTTGAAATTTGGCATACAGTTAGAAGTGTTTAAATTCTATCATCTGAGATTTCTTTCAATTTTCTACCATCGTTTATTTTGAAAATACAAGGATAACTTGATTTTTTTTAAATGGCACGGGTGGTCAAATTTGATATTTTTAGAAAGAGCATTTTTTTCTGAAATTCAGTAATGAAACATGCCACCTTTATTTTATTAAAAGGCAAAAAAAAAATTAAATCAAAAAATTTCATTCTGAAAAAAAAAAACTAAGTTAGCTTTGAAAATGCTGTTATTGACGATGTGTCACTTGCATATTCGCAAAATAAACTTGTGTGGCAATAATTTGTTTAACAATAGTACATTTAAGTGAAACTGAGCGCATAGAATTCTCATGATGGTTGGTATGTGCGACAGAAAACGAAGTTGTGCTCAAGTAGTGACTCTTTTTTAATGAAATTCTTCCAAACCGGAACCGATCTCCAGACGACGGTTTCAAAAACACTTACAAAGATTTCAAGAAACTGGTAGCGTTAAAGACCGTGCAAGACCTTGGCGACCTCGAATTATACCAACGAAGAAAATTCTTGAATGTTATGTTGATGTGGTAGAAAATCCAAAATTCAGTACAACAGTTGACGTTGAACCACAACATGAGTAGAGGATCCAACAAAAAAATGAAACGCGAAAAATATATCCTTATAAAATTCACTTGCTAACAAGAATTAAGTGACGACGATTTTGACCGCAGAATCGAATTTGCGAAACTATGATGCACAGAATACATCAGGATGGTGACTTTCTTAATCGAGTCGTCTTCTCTGATGAGTCAACTTTTTGTCTAAATGGATATGTTAACCGCCATAACTGTCGATATTGATCTGACAGAAATCCGCATTGGATGGAGAAGGTTCATGCGCAGCATCGACAGAAAATTAATGTTTGGTGTGGCATTATTGGTCGGAATATCGTAGGTCCTTTTTCATTAACGGCAATTTAACGTCTGAAAGATATTTGCAACTTTTATAACAACATATTGTTCCACGACTTAGAGAAATATTTCCAAACCACGGCAATCGAAATTGTATACCAACAGAAACCATATGGTTTCAACAAGACGCATTTTGGTCGTCAAGTGGGCGAATATTTAGATGAAACATTTCCCGGTAGATGGATAGGGCCAAGGGGGGCTATTGAATGGCCAGCTAGGTCTCCTGATCTGACCCCACTTAATTTTTCCCTGTGGGGTTATGTAAAAAATCGAGTGTATGTCAACAGCCCATTACAAATCGAAGACCTACAAGAACGTATAAGAAACGAAATTGCCAGTATTTCTCCAAGTATTTTGATTGATTCTTTACAAAATTTTGCTCAACGTGTTCATTATTGCCAGGAGGTAAATGGAAATCATTTCGCACATCTTTTGTAACACAAAAATTATGTAATTTCTTGTTTGAGCTTCTTTTTATTAAAATCTGTTCTGTTTCAGTTGAATGTGTTATTTTTACAATTATTATTAACTATTAATATTTATTTTTTGGTCAAACTTCACGCAGCAAAGAAGTAACGATAGATAAAGACAACATTTCCAAGGCTAAGGGCTCTTTGCAAAACTATTAAATTTGACCCTTCGTGCCATTTAAAAAAAAATCAAGTTTGCCTTGTATCCCCAGAATAAATGAAGATAAAAAAAGAACATCTTAGACGATAGAATTTAAATACTTTTAACCATGTACCAAATTTCAACAAGTTTTGTTTACTAGTTTTCATAATATTTAACTGTATCCATACTTTTTAGCGACCATGTATATTACTCTAGTATTACAAAAAAATTCAAAGTAGTATTATGACTCTTGTGTTTGATTCTAAATTTCTAAATTTCTAAATAAAAACAACATTTGAATAGCGTTAGAAACAATATTTGATGCCATGCAAATAGTTCTACAAAAAAGCTCAGAATATTCGGAAAAATATGGTTTTTGGTATATTTGTTGAATATATATTATATGGAACATACATAAGATGAATCACCAACCATAGTAGATGTAATTGTTTGTAAATATAGTATATAATTGGATATTAATCAAGTAGTAGTCGTGATAATTAGTGTATAAATTTATGGTCTGGTAACTGTATGATTAATATAGAATATCCGTGGTACCCACACTATTTCAAAGAGGTAGAGACTGTAAGTCGTATGAAATAAATGAATTGCGGTCCACGAAGACGAACATTACAAACAATTTAAAATGATATGGTCCATACCAATCAATGTTATTTTTAAGTACTTATTTTTAATTGTATTATTTCTACAAAAATAACAAAGCTATTATTTAGCATAATTTTAAAAACAAAAAATGTAACTTAGCAATTATAACTATGGAACAACATTGAAAACAATTGAAAAAGACAAATATATTGTCGAAACTTCTTGCTACATGAAATAATTCGTTGTCATTAAACATCATTTTTATGAGAAGAATTATTCTTTGCCATATTTATTTATTTAATAGTTGAGTTAAAGAAAAATCAACAGAAATATTTAATAATTTAATATTTTATGCAATATGAAAACTAATAATATTTAGTAGGGTCAAGAAATCAAATGCTAAAAAATAACACTCTAATGAAAATAACATCAAACTTTGCCAATTTGTACATGTTTCCGAAATCTACAACTAAGATGGCGACAATTTAGTACTTGGTGGAAGAGAAGGCAACGGAGGTAATGGCGGAGGCGTGTAGGTCACATGCGGTGGCGGTGTTGGCGGTGAAGCAGGAACTGTCATTGCCGGGGGCGGCGCAGGTGGTGGTGCAACAGCAAGTGTCACAATCAAAGCAAAAATTATCTAAAAATTAAATACAATCAAATAATCACAGCAGACTTTTAACGGGATAACTTACAAAACTTTTCATCTTGGCACTTTACTTGTGTTAGTAGCGACTGAGATAATCTTCACCTTGCTGCTAGCATTATATACTGCCATAGCAGGTTAAATTTTTTTTTTATTAGCAGTGGAAATATATGTATGTGTATATATACAAACAGAAATTAATTGCTAAGTGGGATATGTAACCATAAATGGCTATAACCGGATTTATCGGCTTAAACTGTAATGTACTAGCTATTAGTAATGTAAATTTCAATTAGCATAAAATGGCGCATGTTACTTTTATATTTGCGTAATGAAGTGTTTGCTCTTGAGAGTTCTTTGACTTGACGAACAGATTCTATTGATGCGGGTGTAAACACTTAGAATAACTGACTTCCTTCCCCTTGCCCTATGAGAAATAAATTTTTATTTTGAATTTTGGGAACGTGAAATGAATATTGCGGCAAAAGAAGATAATTTAGAAAGTAAAATGTGCAAAATATGTCAAATATAGAATATTCGTGTAGGTTATTAATGTGTACAAACTAATTTCAATTTTCCATAGTAACAAATTCTAAACAACTTGATAACAAAACTGTGGAAAAAGATTTGTTTAGAATTAAGCAATTCCTTCATTCTATGTTTAACGTAATAAGTTGTTTCCTCCGTGTGAAGGAGTAGTTAAGTAAGTTAAGACAACCATTATATTCAATTGTGTATAGCGCTGGAAGTTGTACTAAGCAGATTAACCAAATCATCTATCCTACAACTGTTGAGAATAATGGAATAAAGGAATTTTTCCAAGAATTTTTTTTGTGGTAAAGCGTTTGTCCGGCAAACGAGAGGATGCAGATTCGAATCCTGCGTGAGGAAAAAAAAATTTCTTAGAAAAATTCCTTCTAATTATTACAGTTAAAAGCAGAAATTAATTAATTTATAGAAAATAATGTTAAGCACATTCACATAAATAGCTATACAGAAACCATTCCTAAGAGCCATTAACTGAATTTGAAAAGAATGTAGATCCCAATATAGAATTATGGAGTTGAAAATACCATTTTTTAATACAAATTATTTTACTCTGAATGAATAAAACCTTTCTATTAGTAAATAAAATGGAGAGAACTGCGATTATTCTGTATGAAAAACGCGAACAAGCTAGAAATATATATTAATTGCACTTTTATATAGATTGTTCCAGAAGTAATGGGCTAACTTAATAATCCTTCCGTATTGGGGAATACAACTATTGAAAATGCTGTGTGTAAAAACTGTAGAGCTACCTTACCTTTATTTCCTACTTTTTGCACACTTTCAAAATGCAAGGTCAAAGGGGTGTTTTTATTTGAAAAACACTAGTTGATCTTCAAATAACTTCAAAGAGAGCAGTCAAGATTACCGTGACGGTCATTATAAGCTAGCTCAATTAAATTCCTATAACTTTCAATCAAATCATTTTTCTATTCACTTTAATACTGAAACGGATGGTTCGTTACTTCTAACGAACACCCAGTATATTATTAAACGCGTTCACATAATTACCAATCAATTCTTTTTTATTGTTTATTATGCATTTCACTAATATATTTCAATATGGTATGTGCTTAAACTTTTAGATAAAAATGTTGCACATCGGTGACTTCAACGACCTAATGGACAAATAGGCCTGTTTCAGACGAGGCGGTTTAGCTGAATCAACTAAGTTGCCTGGTTTACTCTCAACTAGCTGATTGTCATTAAAGACCTATTGAAGCCACCGAAGCGAACAAGTTGATTCCGTGTGAAAGGGTTCATATCAGTATCCTCCTTGACAACCGTCCGTTCAACTAGTGGAATCAACCAATCGCCTCGTCTTAAACAAGCCATAAAGGCGCACATAAGAGAATATATGCTCTGGAAGATCCTGATTAAAAGTCAATCGATTTAAATTTAAGATGATACACTTTTTCTGTAATAACGATTTTATTAGTTTTTCAGTGCGATAGTTTCAAGGTTACTTCCTTAGTTATATTTTTAGCAATTATCATTCAAGCGGGTGCCATTGTAAATCTATTTTTTATATATTATCCATATATACACCAGTTGCAAAATGCAGTAAGAGATACAATGAGTAACATAGATTCCCGTGTAATTTCTCAATCAGCAAGACAGTAATTAAACAGTATATACAGGATTTCCCACGGAAGTGGCTAGTTCGAAGTTTTCCGGCTTAACCAAATTCCTCAGTTTTAAAAATTTGGAGTTTGCAACAACTTGGTACTTACCTTTTTCTAAAATATTTCCAACTTTTTTGCACTTCCGGTTAACCGGAAACAATGATTATTACAATAATACTTACTAATAATAACAAATTTTTGTGATGTTAAAGTCATGGCCTACCAGATAGAAAATATTCGGCCATTTGTAAGCGGTAATAAACAAAACGAGTAATTTAAAAGAAAACTACTGAAAAGATGGGTATAGGGAATGTTACAGCAAATTGGTGTGAAATTTAATTCTACATCCAAAAATACAAAAACATACAGCGTATTCTATTTAAAAAAATTAAGTTCTGCAACTTTCAAAATATTCTGATATGCCACTAATTTTTAAACACCCTGTATAATTTCAATGAATTATTTTATTACGTTTTGGTAAAACAATGTTAGTACTTGTTAATTTTTCAAGTGGGAGGCTTCTGACATTTAAACCAAGTGAGAATCAATCAATTACATATAAAGAAGTAAATGTCAAAATTTTAACAAAAATCGAAATATCTCAAAAACAGTTGAACATGGATATAGGAAACCTTAGTAGTAATCCCCATAGAATTTTATGGTAAATTGAAAAATATAATAATATATAGGATAGTGATGAGCGATATTTCACGAACTGTGATTCTTTCACGGTGATTGGACAATCACGAATCACGGCCGTGAGTGGGGAATTCTAAAAGCAGTGATCAGTGATTGCCGTAAATATTTCCTTTGACACCAAGTAACGATCAACGGCGCGGCTGCGCACAGTATAACTGCTTGGCAATTGGCAAGTGAACAAATAATATCAGTGAACAAACGATCTTCAAGATTTGTAAGTAGTAACGCAGCAATAAAATTGTGATTACCGGTTGCCTGTTGAAAATGAAATATTTTAAACCGATGAATGCACATGGAAATGACGGAGGTTATCTTAACAATATATTTATGTTTTTCAAATGTAAATATTGATATTCTTTTATACAATTATATTATATCTGCAACTATATAAGGAATATGTATTTATTTTTGCCTGCTGTGTAATAGGATATAGTGTTATAAGATTAAAATTTATATTATTAGTTTTAAAGCATTAATTGAAAAACTAAAGTTTTATTTTTATTAAATTGTAGGTATAGTATTAATTAAATCACATTTTTTTTGAAATCTTCGCTCACTTTAAGAATTAGACTTATCTGTGTTTTAATTATTATTATTAAAAGTTAAAAAATGAAATTAGTTTCATTTAATTTTTTTATATTTACTATTTGTCATAATTTTGAAAACAAATTATTGTAACAATCGTTATTAAAACATAAAGAAGGTTTAAAAATTATAAAAAAATATTTCTGTAGATCTAATTTGTCTATGTTAATTAGCAAATTACGTAATGCACTCCAGAACTTGTATACTGGACAACAGTATAAATCATTTTGAAATATAAACAATCACTGTAAAAAGTGGCATGAAATATAAAAATACAAAACAATGCATCTTTTTTTGTAAGTTTTCCCTCTTTATTGAAATTCATAGAGTAAACAAATCAAGTCATCACATTATCTCCAATGGTTCAGAAAACAGAGGTTTCTTGGAAATAACAAAATCCATCCCCATTTGATGGCTTTTTTAAAATAATTCGCATATCTGGAATACAAAACATCCTTACTTTTCGTATAACAGTTATGTTAGCTATTTCTATTACAAATTTGTAAAATATAATTTTGAATTTTTTTTAATATATAAATAAATGTTTTCCAAAACAGAAAATATGTATGGTAACTCTATACTGCGAAAATAAAAATTCCTAACCTCCTAACCTTACTAACCTATGAGAAGTATACACGATTATAATCACCGTTATTTGTAAATCACCATCACACTCACGGCGTGATTTAAGTATCACCGTTTCGCTCATCACTAATATAGGATGTTCTATTTAAAATAACAAAGTTTATGGCAACTTCCGGTTAACCGGAAGTGCAAAAAAGCGGAAAATATTTTGAAAAAAGTAAGTACCAAGTTGTTGCAAATCCCAAATTTTTAAAATTGAGGAATTTCGTTAAGCCGGAAAACTTCTAACCAGCCGCTTCCGTGGAAAACCCTTGCATAAATGTTAAAAAAAAAAATGTATTTTGGTAATTAGAACCAGGGAACAATATTAAGCAATTGGAAAAAACAAATTTCTCGAAACGTCTTGCCACATGTAATTAGTTGTTTTTATTGAGCCAATATTTCCAAGAAATCAACCGTTTAACATATTAGAAGGTGGCTACAAACATAGAAAATGTAAAATTGATTATCAATTAATAACAAAACAGAAATAAGTATATTAGAGATCAATCTTCTAGTCCAATTGTTTACAAATACAACTGTACTATATCAAATAACAATTACATTACCTACAGAACTTATTGTACAGGCGGTCCTGTTTTTGAAATACTTAAAACACAAAAAAGTAGATCAAAAACAGGACCGCCGAATTTAGTAGATTAAGATGACATATGTAACATTAAATAACGTCAAATACTGAATACATAACTATTTTAAACATTTAGTTCTCAATAATTTCTCTTGAAAATGTTTTTGGATTACCATTATAAAATCAAATACTATTAAATAAACGCTCACAGATGTATTTTAACTTTATTTCATAAAATGTCTAGACATTCACTAACAATAACCTCCACATATACATATAAACATACATATTTGAAATCAATTAATTAATGTTTTAAAATACTTGTTGCACTGGAAAGTATATTTACCAGCGTGAAATTAATTTCCAAAACATTTGCAACTAAGATGGCGGCAATTTAGTGCTTGGTGGAAAAACGGGTAACTTTGGTGGTGGTGGAGGTGTATACTTTAAAAAGGGTGGTGTTGGTGTTGGTGTTGGTGGTGGAGGCCTGGTCATTGCTGGAGGTGTAGGCGGCGGTGGAGCAACGACAAGTGTAACAATCAAGGTAAAAATAATCTAAGATAGAACACAAACAAGTCATTGCAAGCGTAACAATATTTGACGAGACAACTTACCAGAGTTTTCATCTTGATACTAGGTTTACATTAATAGCAACTGAGAACAGAGGCGTCGTGCTACTAGCATTATATACTAGTGTACATCTACAGGGTGCACATATACATGTATTCGTAACGTGATCAATTAATTGTTTTTCTTTTCTTGTTATTTTCATTTTCATGTTAATCTGAAGGGCGTATTTGTTATGAATGTCAGTAATGTACGTTCATCAGAGAATATTTATAATCTTACGATGTGAAGTACTAGCTATTTTCAATTTTAATCAACACGGTTTGCAGTGTTCTCTCTTGAAATAAATTGTGTGCTACACCTAGATCATCTTGTTAGTAACTGGTTTCCGTCTAATTGATAAAACCACTTTATTATGTACTGAGTGAATACTTCTTTATAGAGCCAATATTAATGGTTTACTTGGTTCCGAAAAATCTTTGCTAATAAAATGTTTCAGTTTAACAAAAAGTAATCATCATAAGGTATTTATCATAATGTTGCTTTAAAATTCTCGAGCGCAAATTACGGAAAAGAATTTCGAAACAATTTGCATTAGTCGTAAATAATTTGCATACTAGAACTGAAAATTCGAAAAATGTAATACCCTAGAATAATAAAACAATTAAAGAATTCAAAATTCGGTCACGAATATTTTGAATGATTTCAGAGAAAAAATGACAAAGAATAAGAATACTGGATCGGGCGGAAAGAGTAGTGTGCAAGAAGACTGAAAAATAAATGTTAACATATCATAAATGGAATCAAAATCAATCTGTCAAAGTTTTTGTAAAAAAATTAGCAGTTCATGACCAAATGTTCAAATACAAAAATACGAAAGGAGGCTCCAAATTGAAACAACAAGAAAATCTATTGCGAAAACTGACATTGAACAGAAATACTAACAAAAATTACAAACGAAATTACTAAAATGTATTTGGCCTGTGAAGCAATTTGTAGTTGTTGTAAGAGGAACCAAATTTTTGTGACCAAAAGCAATATTAATTAAGAAATTTATTTTGGTAAATGCTTGAGAAACGATTCTTGGCGTTTATAAGGCCCCATGATGTCTATTCTTGGAAAATTAAAATAATGCGGTACTTCACACAATACCTTCTTTGTGTAAATAAGGAATTTACGTGTGGAGCACAGTATTCATCAAGAATTTCACGTCATGAATAAAGAATATTTTTATCATATTTGCTAGAAAAAATTCATTCAGAATGTGAGGATAAATGCCCTTATAAATTACGAGAAGCGGTAAACACATAAAATTTTAATAGATATCTAAATTAGTTTTCCAGAAAAAAATCTTTTTAAAGAATCCTAATGTGTAATAGCCATCTCGTGTTACAAAATAAAAAAAAAATTAAACACATTCCCAAAGGCACTTTACGTACTACCTAACTTTGATTTCTTTTCAATAAAGTTCAATACTAAACTTCGTGGATTGTTGTAAAATTTCAATAATATTAAACCATTAACAAAAAATCAAGGGTTAATGGACTTATTGGCTCAAATGAAACACAAAAACTGATTTATCGACGTTTCGACATCTACTATCCCCTTCTAGAATTTCTAAATGTGATAGTATTAAAATATAACAACAGCAATATAGTGTTGTTTTTTCCTTTTTAATATTGATTAACATATTAAAAAATCCTTGTAAAGGACAATGACACATTACATCTATGCAGACGAACAATATGAACAAATTGTTCTTCTAGAGACACAGTAAATATCGAAGCGTTTATAGATCAGTTTTTGTGTTTCAATTGAGTCAATAAATCCACCGAACCTTGATTTTTGATTAATAATTAGAATATAATTATTAACAAAATTATCTCAATCATTATTTAAAAGTAAACTTATAGGTAGATAAATAGGATAGCTTTATTTATCCAGTAAGTATACAGTAATTCATATCTCACACCTATTCCCTAATTTTCTTTCTCTACTGCAGTTGTTTTAAAGGTTATAACTTTTCCTTTTACATTTTCGGTTTTTGTAGCTATCTTCTAATATACTGAACGGTTAGTTTGTTGGTATATTGGCTTAATGAAAACGAATTAATTCATGTAGTTAGACGTTTCGACAATATATTTGTTTTTTGCAATTGCTTAATATTGTTCCATAGTTATAATTACTAAGTTACGTTTTTTATTTTTAAAATTATGTTAAATAATAGCTTTGTTATTTTTGTCAAAATAATACAATTTAAAATTAAGTGCTTAAAAATAACATTACAAACAATTTAAAAGGATATGGTCCATACCAAATGTTATTTTTAAGTACTTAATTTTGAATTGTATTATTTTTACAAAAATATCAAATCTGTTATTTAGCATAATTTTAAAAATAAAAAATGTAACTTAGTAATTATAACTATGGAACAACATTGAAAACAATTGAAAAAGACAAATATATTGTCGAAACGTCTTGCTACATGAAATAATTCGTTTTCATTAAGCCAATATATCCACGAACTAACCGTTTAGAGGTTATAACGACAAACCACTTTTTAGAAACATCATATTTATAAAAAGAATTATTCTTTGCCAAATTTATTTATTTAATATTGAGTTAAAGAAAAATCAAGAAAAATATTTAGTAATTTAATATTTTATGCATTATAAAAACTAATAATATTTAGTAGCGTCAAGAAATCAAATGCTAAAAAATAACACTCTAATGAAAACAACAAACTTTTTGCCAATTTGTACATGTTTCCGAAATCTACAACTAAGATGGCGGTAATTTAGTGCTTGGTGGGAGAGAAGGCAACGTAGGTAATGGCGGAGGCGTGTAGGTCACATGCGGTGGCGGTGTTGGCGGTGAAGCAGGCACTGTCATTGCCGGGGGTGGCGCAGGCGGTGGTGCAACAGCAAGAGTCACAATCAAAGCAAAAATTATCTAAAAATTAAATACAATCAAATAATCACAGCAGACTTTTAACGAGATAACTTACAAAACTTTTCATCTTGGCACTTTACTTGTGTTAGTAGCGATTGAGATAATCTTCACCTTGCTATATACTGCCATAGCAGGTTGATTTTTTTTATTGGCAGTGGAAATATATGTATGTGTATATATACAAACATAAATTAATTGCTAAGTGGGACATGTAACCATAAATGGCTATAACCGGATTTATCGGCTTAAACTGTAATGTACTAGCTATTAGTAATGTAAATTTCAATTAGCATAATGAATGATTTAAGAATCACCGTTTCGCTCATCACTAATATAGGATGTTCTATTTAAAATAACAAAGTTTATGGCAACTTCCGGTTAACCGGAAGTGCAAAAAAGTGGGAAATATTTTTGAAAAAAGTAAGTACCAAGTTGTTGCAAATCCCAAATTTTTAAAACTGAGGAATTTCGTTAAGCCGGAAAACTTCTAACCAGCCGCTTCCGTGGAAAACCCTGCATAAATATATTAAAAAAATGGATTTTGGTAATTAGAACCAGGGAATAATATTAAGCAATTGGAAAAAACAAACTTCTCGAAACGTCTTGCCACATGTAATTAGTTGTTTTTATTGAGCCAATATTTCCAAGAAATCAACCGTTTAACATTAGAAGGTGGCTACAAACATGGAAAATGTAAAATTGATTATCAATTAATAACAAAACAGAAATAAGTATATTAAAGATCAATCTTCTAGTTCAATTGTTTACAAATACAACTGTACTAAGTATATCAAATAACAATTACATTACCTACAGAACTAATTGTACAAGTGGTCCTGTTTTTGAAATACTTAAAACACAAAAAGTATATCAAAAACAGGACCACGGAATTTAGTAGATTAAGATGACATATGTAACATTAAATAACGTCAAATACTGAATACGTAACTATTTTAAACATTTAGTTCTCAATAATTTCTCTTGAAAATGTTCTTGGATTACTATTATAAAATCAAATACTATTAAATAAACGCTCACAGATGTATTTTAACTTTATTTCATAAAATGTCTAGACAATTCACTAACAATAACCTCCACATATACATATAAACATACATATTTGAAATCAATTAATTACTGTTTTAAAATACTTGTTGCACTGGAAAGTATATTTGCCACCGTGAAAATAATTTCCAAAACATTTGCAACTAAGATGGCGGCAATTTAGTGCTTGGTGGAAAAGCGGGTAACTTTGGTAGTGGTGGAGGTGTATACTTTAAAAAGGGTGGTGTTGGTGTTGGTGTTGATGGTGGAGGCCTGGTCATTGCTGGAGGTGTAGGCGGCGGTGGAGCAACGACAAGTGTAACAATCAAGGTAAAAATAATCTAAGATGAAACACAAACAAGTCATTGCAAGCGTAACAATATTTGACGAGATAACTTACCAGAGTTTTCATCTTGATACTAGGTTTATATTAATAGCAACTGAGAACAGAGGCGTCGTGCTACTAGCATTATATACCAGTGCACATCTACATATATTCGAGGTAACGTGATCAATTAATTGTTTTTCTTTTCTTGTTATTTTCATTTTCATGTTAATCTGAAGGGCGTATTTGTTATGAATGTCAGTAATATGCGTTCATCAGAGAATATTTATAATCTTACGATATGAAGTACTAGCTATTTTTAATTTTGATCAACACGTTTTGCAGTGTTCTCTCTTGAAATAAATTGTATGCTATACGTGGATCATGTTGTTAGTAACTGATTTCCGTCTAATTAATAAAACCACTTTATTATATACTGAGTGAATACTTCTTTATAGAACCAATATTAATGGTTTACATGGTTCCGAAAAATCTTTGCTAATAAAATGTTTCACTTTAACAAAAGTAATCATCATAAGAATCATCTCACAAAGAAATCATGTTCATCCCAAATTTCAAAGTTATTAGGACGCCTACGATTAATTCTCGGTCTTCTAACACGCCCAAGATATTCAATTAACAATTAATAACGTTTACGTCATCAGAAAATTCCAGTAGATTCGTTAATATCAGATCGACATCAAATGTCTCAAACAATTATTTTGAGGTTATATTATGGTTATATTCAATTTGAAGGAGATATTAAAGTTTAAGCTTCGTACATAACTCGGCCCAAATTGAAAAAAATTTTTTTTGCTTGGTAACTAATGCTGTAACCAGTAGTGTAATACGGTATCGATTTGATTCATATGGACAAAAATCGATGACGTTGGTTAAAACATAAAATAGACAGATATTATATATTATATTGGACTTTAATACTATTCTCGGAAAAGCTTCATTTAAAAACAATACATTTATCCCTACCAACTATTTTTAACTGACAATGAGTAACTTCTTCCCTTTGAGAGTTAGTTTAGGGACATTCTGTGCAGCAACGAAAGTTGAATGGACTAGTATTATTAATAGTTAAAATGATATTATACACATTTACATCTATAAATGTGGAAAGCATCGCAAAAAATCATTAATAGAAATTAATAATGACATAGAAACTTTATGGTAGTACCATAGTATTCCACAATGACGGCGCACAATCAAATCCACGGTAAATGATTTTATAATTTCCATGTATCACGCTTTTTATTGAATGTATAAATGCTAAACACGATAATAATAGATGTTGCTCATACTGCACTTGTTTTTGTTTTTAAAGCATTATACAATATAAAACGATATTTTTAGACATAATTTTGCTGAAAATTATGTGGGATTATATACTGCGTAGATCCAGTGCTTTTGCGATAGATATTCCTTGAAAGGAATGCATATTACATACCTATATAATAGAGAATATTCCTACAATAATTGACTAGAATAATGCAAAAATATTCATTTTTAAATATGCTAGTAATATTTTGTATACTATAGATGTCCCATGATTATTTAAGGTAATTACTATTGCTCAAAAATTAAGTCATTTAATTCCTACGTACGTCAGATATAAGACAAAATAGATTTCAACTGAATATAATGCTAGTCTTAGTATTAATATTACATCGCATCACATTAATATTTACATATTTTATAATTTTCCAATTTTACCTGCTATTGTATTCAACTTTTTGTGTATATTAGCTAAAGATAATTATAGTTTTAGCTAAAAGCAGGCCATTGTTATATAATATTCAGTTTACGATCGTAATGAAAAACATGGTTCCTGTCGAGTGTCGAGTTGACTGAATGTTTTCCATTTTATGTCTTGACTGACTCTTGGTTGTGTTATGTGTTTAGTAGTGTTACATTAAATTTTAAATAATCAGTGTTGAATTATCACGAGGTGAATCTTCAATTAATGCTAAAGACAATTTTAAAATACACTTCTTTCTTGCAATACTAGATATTAAAAGATAATCATAAAATGCTTAAATCATCCGTAATATCAACACACTCAAACAGTGGAAAGAAGATATTTTAAAAAATTATAAGTATTTACACTTCAAATTAACATGTAGCAGAAATCAAAGTGCTCAAAGTGTACAATGATGTGCGAATTATTTGAAAGAAACATGTTTAGTACTTATATTTCTTTTATTTCATTCTCAGTTTCTAATCCCTCAGCAAGATACACTAACATCCTTGATTTCTGCAGTGTACATAGTAAGTCCTTTCCCTTCAACTTTCTAATGTACACATGCAGAATATGAGAAACATAACTTGTTATAATAAAATTTCAGAACAAGTTGATCGTATTGTTTTTAATGGTAAATATTGTTAGGTGTTGCAAATCGCACTGTTTACATTAATATTAATATACACTTAGGAATATTTCTAATGAAGCCTAATTATCGTCACTAGTATAAATAATTTCTGGATTTTTTAATTCAATTTGAACAATTAAAGCAAAGAAAACGCACTTCTGTATCCAATCCTTATATTTTTATTATATTTACTACCTTACCTGAAGATGACGTAGTCCGAAACCTGTCGTAAATATAATAAAAATTTAAGGATTGGATATGGAACTGTGTTTTTTTTGCTTTTAGTCGTTGAAATAAATATTATCTTGCAAGTAGTATTCATTATGGTTGTACAATACTATTTCCTTTACCAAGTATTATATTAAAGAATTAGGAAATACCTCCATAAAATTCTGTTTAATACTTTTAAGAATATAATCAAGAATGTTCTGAGAAGTTTCTCAGCAATATTGCTTATAGTGGCTGTTCAAATCGACGCACTATTGCTAACTTTGTTAATATTACAGCTACGATGTTGGTTAAATTATCAGAGTTTTTTTACGCAGACTACAATCGTGTAATAAAAACAATTAAAAATTGCGTTTACGAGATGTAATAGATAATTTTGTTTTTTTTTTGAATAGATCACCCTGTATGTTTTGTCACCAATTGATACAAAATCAGTTTGTACATGCAATATTGTTATAATAGTGTAACTTTAAAATGAAAAACAAAGGAGCTACGAGTGATATAATAATGGGTTTGATATAACAGCCAAAACTTTTCTTGTTTACCAACTTAAAATGTGTTTTAAAAACCAAAAAAAAAATCCAAGAGTTTACAAAAATTTATTGGTAACAATAACAAAAACAATAAATTATAATATGTTTCGACTAAATTTTTAATTTCCTGATATGCATTTCCTATGCTGTTTAATTACGGCCTCGCTGATTGAGAAGCATGTTACTCATTGTTTCTCTACTGCATTTTGCAACTCGTGTATATTTGAATATCTTCGACTGCATACTTTAGATATCCTCACAGGAAGAAAATTTATTAGACAGGTCGGAAGATCGTGCAGGCCAATTAACTGGTTCCCTGGCCCAATCCATTTATCTGCACAAATTTCTGTTATGGCCTCTGCTGTTAATGCCCAATTGAAGGGTTTAGTACAATAATGAGCCATACGCCACTCTTTGTTAAATTGAGTCTTAGATGGAAAATGGCTCTTGGATATACACTGTACAGTTTGGTGTAATAACAATAGAATACAGTTATGCAATACACTTTGCTTAAAAGTTTCGTGGCTCGCTTTTGCATCAAACAAGTTTCTAAACCGTAGGATTTTTCGCTTTTCTCAAAACTAGACTTTTCGCACGTGGATCATTATTGCACCCAGGTCTTCAATTATACGCTGGAGCCGCGTGCTGTTAAAAATGAAAAAAATCCTCTCTTCCAAGTTTAAATTATCTATGAAATCATCCATCACAGCTCGTAGAATGTCAACAATCATGCTGCAGTAAGTGAACCTTGATAAAAGTATGGACCAACTATTTTATTATTGTAACTGCCACATCAAACGTTGAAACTAAAGCGGTGTTGTGACCAGGAGGAAGAGGATTTATAATGATCCAATGATGAATATTTTTTACACTCTATTGTTTGAAAAGTTTATCTCGTCTTTCCACAAAATGTATTTGTATGCATTATTTTCTATAAATTATTAATGTGCCAAAAACTGCGTACAAAACGCAGTTCTTTGTTCAAAGTCCGTATCAAGCAAAATTCACATTGGCCGATATTTAAACAGTACATACTTGTGTTTCTTCAATTCCGCACTACTAGTATTTCGTTTCCCATTCGGCTTTTTTTTTTAAACATTTCAATTCTCTTGGAATTTGAGAAATAATGGTAAAAAGTACTTTCAATCTGGTAGTATCCTGTTTGGAAATATTTCTCTGTAACGTTCCAATGTTGGGTTACTGTGCCTTCTACTTACAAAATATGCCTCGAGTATATCATATTTCTCCAACTTGAATTATAAGTAAATAAATAATGAACAAAAAGCAATAATAAAAAGCAACACGGCAATAAACGAATTTAGAGATAAAACAAAATAAGCGCAGCAACTAGAATCAATAAACCCTCTTTTCAATAACACTACACAAGCTTCGCAGAACTGTTAAAATAATTTCGTTATGTCTTGAAACTAAGCAATCAACGTTTGTTTCGATTTCTACTTTGCCGAACAACAAAGTTTTTGCTGTTACAATATCGAATTCATCATTATATTAGTAGTAGCTCTTTGGTTTTTCATTTTAGGGCCATCTATTAGAAAAATATTGTTTGCAAAACCTATTTTTCTATCAATTGGTGAAAACATATACAGGGTGATCAATTAAGAAAAAAAAACAGTGAAGTAAAGTAAAGTAAAGTAAACTTTATTTCCAAAGACCACAAAAACTATAGAGGTATAGGAAACGTCAGAAAAAGAAAGCAAAATAACGAATGTAAAGTACACCTTGGAGGAAATGACAGTTCTCTGTTATATCTCGCAAATGCGATTTTCAATTGTTTTTGTGATTATAATTTAACCAATATCGTAGCTACAATATTAACAAAATTAGCAACAACGCGCCTATAGCTTTGAATAGCTATGTTGTTGTGGATATTCTAAACATTATATACAGTCACTACAAATGATGTATTAAGAGTTATTAATAAATTAAACAACTCTATGACTACAGGCCATGATTCAATTCCTTCTTTTATTATAAAAAAATGTGCCCAATCAATTTCAACTCCTTTGTCTTATTTAATTAACTTCTCATTTAATAAAGGTATATTTCCTTCTTTATTCAAATTAGCTAATGTTATTCCTGTGTATAAAAAAGGTAACCCTGATTGTCTAGATAACTATCGCCCCATAAGTATTTTACCAGTCCTATCTAAACTTTATGAAGCTTTGATGAATGAAATGTTAATCGTTTACTTTAACAAATTTAATCTCTTCACTAGCCATCAACACGGCTTTATAACTAATTGTTCTGTTGATACGGCTTTACATAAATTTATTCAGCAAATTTCTCTTAGTATTGATTCGAATCTTCCCTGTTTAGCAATGTTTATAGATCTTTCAAAAGCTTTTGATAGTGTTGACCGTAAGTTATTGCTTGCTAGGATGTATAACTATGGCATAAGGGGCAACGCTTTAAGTTGGTTTGAAAGTTATTTGACACATCGTACTCAAAGGGTAATAATTAACGATTATCTGTCTAATATACGTGAAGTTGATCGTGGTGTGCCTCAAGGCTCAGTCTTGAGCCCTACCCTCTTCTTAATTTTCATTAGGTCCTTACAGCTGCTTCTAATGTTGCTCTGTACGCTGACGACATTAACATAATTGTTAGTTCCCCCAACATATCCGCCTTATTTCAAGCAGTTAACCTTTCGTACACCCAATTGTGTGATTGGTTGTCTTGTAACGATCTTGTGGTCAACACTAGTAAAACAAATTGTATCTTATTTAAGAATAACAATAAATAAAATATTAGTAATTTTGTATTAAGTGGTAATTCTATTGAACTTACAAAATCATCGAAATTGCTTGGTATCATTATAGATGAAGGACTAAAGGGGCCCATATTGACAATCTTTGTTGTGAATTGGCCAAGATATGCTATGCTCTATACAATTTGAAAAAGTCGTGCAGTACCTTTGTTCTTAAAACTTATTATTTCTCACATTTTCATTCAAAAATCACCTATGGAGTAATTCACTGGGGATCTGGTTATGGCGTTAAGCGAATATTTCTATTACAAAAACGTGCTCTACGTATCGTATTTAACTTACCATATCAGGCTTCTTGCAGAGATACTTTTAAGACTAATAAAATATTAACGTTTTATGATGCTTACATTTTGGAAGTTCTGTGTTTTGTTTTTAAATATAAATTGGAGTTTTCTACTGACACCTCACATGGTTACAATACGCGTGAAATTAATCATTTATCCCATGCACAAATCATCGTTATTCCAGAAGGATTTTAACCTATGTTGGCTGTAGGTTGTTCAATAAGCTATCCAATGAAATCAAAACATCCAATAATTTACACAGTTTTAAACATAAAGCTAAATCGCATTTAATCGAGTTATCTTTTTATTCAATCAATGATTATTTTTTATAATTTTAAAATTTCATGTTATTCTTATTTCTCTATGGATACTCTCTTTATTGACGTTATTTTGTATATTTCATGGTTTATATGTTTCATAGTTTGAAATAAAGAGCTATTATTATTATTATTATTCTATGAATATTTCTCTAATTCAATTGGACGGACACTTTCTCGTTTTTCGAGTATTTTAGAATTTGTCGGAAGATTCATCTAGAAGTAACCCAATGTTCTTAAAGAATATTCTTAGAATAATTTAAAAATATTATTTTGATATCTGGGTAATACCGACATTTCAGATTAAAGTAAAAACATGTAAAGTAAAATGTATGTAAGTATCTTAATTTAACGTAAAAGACTCTTTACTTTCATTTAGTTTGCAGCAGTTCACAAAGAGCAATTGTTTTAGAATAATCTATCACAAAGTAACATTCGATTCTGAGTAATTTTTCTTAAATACTATTACTGCATCATATAGATACTATTAAAAATAACGCAAGTATGTATCTAAGGCTTTATTTTATACAATATCAAAACATTAACTAGCCTCCATATAATCATTTCAAATTAATTAATATTTTAAAATACTTATTACATTGAAAGGTTTATCATATAAACAATCAGAATTGAGATGCCGACAATACATCAGGATTCGGTGGAATAGCAGACTGAATTTGGTAATTGTGGAGCTGAGTACGTTACATCAGTTGGTGGTACTGGTGATGTGGTGGGACTGGTCGCTACTGGGGGTGGACCAGGAGGTGGTGCAACAGCAAGTGTTACAATAAGAGCAAAAATAATCTAGAAGCAAATAAGATCAAATAAATATAATAGACAGATCATTTAACCGAATAACTTACCAAAATTTTCATCTTGGTGCTAGTGTTATTCTAATATCGACTGAAATATCTTGCTTCTGTTAGGCTTTTATATCGCTACAAACCTACACGTGTATTCCACGTGAATGTTTTTTTTTTTATATAAGTGTACAAACAAGAAATTATTGAGTAAGGTATGTAAGCACCGATTTAAAACAATTTTGTTGTTTTAACACATTAAGTACAAGCTATTTATGAAAACTATAATAATAATTAGTGATGGCCAAACCGCTTTCGAATGGTATTTCAACACCTGTTTATGTTATCATGTTATTGATCGCTGAAACTGCCACTTGGATAATCATTTAAATTCCAAACTTCTAACATAAATTTTGTGTTTTAATATAATTGTACCTGGTATTTTCACTTTTGATAAAGTCGAAAAAGTATATGCACTATCCTATCACTTATATGTAAGCAATTAAAGCAGTATGCTAGAGCCCTACAGAGACCAGAATGTTTACAATAAACAAACCCCAAGTAGCACATTTAGTGGCCATGACATATTTGCTACATTAAAGTTTTCCACAAAGTAAAAATTACTAGCAGCTGTTACGTTCTAATTAGGTGATGTATTGGTAACTACTACCAAAATGGGGAACAAATACTAGGTTCTAGTTACGTTATGGCGATGTAATCGTTACTGTTATAGGACGTAATAGTTACGTAGTTATAACGTGGTGGATAGTAGCTGCTACGTAGCTGGAACGTTCCGAAAAAGTAATTTTTACTTTATATGGCATTGCAATTCATTGTTATTGTTCCTTTTTCTTTTTTATACCTTTTTATAACATATTCACTCTAACTGTTTTTAGAATTAATAATATAATGGGTCCATGTTTATATAAAATAAATATATCTGTTAAAAAACTTATTAAATCGTTAATATACAATAAAAAAGTAACGGGTCTAAGATTGATTCTTAAGGAACACCAAAATTTACCTGTTGCCATTCTGCTCTTATCTTCTTTCCTTCATTATCAGTTGCTACTACACATTGAGATCTTCGTGTGTTTTTTAACGATGTGAATGTCGCAGGGTCACATACAAGATGCTGCAAAGAAAATCAGAAATCACGCATACAAAATTACCCAAAAAACCATTATTTGTGTGGTCCGATTAGTGTCCAGAACATAAAAAGGAGACGACTCAGAATGAAAGAAATGGGACTAGATACAATTCTTTTATCTATAAGGTAAGATCCAAGAAGCACCTAAAAACGTCCAAGAATTGCAAGTATGCCAGTCAGCTTTTATTGGACTGCAGGGAATTACCAAATCGACGAATTACTACACTTTGAAACTTTGTGGAACTTCATATCACTACAAGAGAGGAACCAATCAAAATTGACTCCACAAATTTTCTCAAATTAGATTGGGAGGCATACATAAACATATAAAGAGTCTCAAAGGATGGAAGCCACATTACAGTTTAAGAGATTCAAAGAGAATTTTATTTACTTGAAATATTAAACCTTAAAAGAAAATACATCGAATGTATTTTGAAAATACTCATGTGACAAAACCACTAAGTTATGAAACTTGTAAAAATCTTTTCCGGAAGATTTCAATATTGGATTTGGTTATCCAAGATCGGATACGTGCAGCAGTTGCGATGCAATAAAAGTACAAGTAGCATCATTGGAATCAAAATCTAAATTGGTTCAAACAGGCAGTGAAGAAAAATAAGATTAAAAAAAATTGAAGAAAGCAAAAGCCGATGATAAAGTCCATAAATTCAGAGCAGCGCTTTTTATAAGAGAAAAGAACTGAAAAAAGAAGAGCATAAAGCGTAGTGACTATGAAGCCATTACAATAATTTATTCTAAAAATGATGTTTATTACAAACGGCAACTGACTTTTATTAGCTTTAACATCCATGTTCTATTCACGTTTATTACACCTGTGCACATACCAGAAGGGGACAGGTGTCGTACAGAAAGGGAGCTAACGATGTAGTATCCCTATTGTACCACTTTTGCGCTGAATTTAAGTGTTTTGTCGACATTCAGGTGAAAACTATAATTAATATTTTAAGTGCTGTGAATAGGACTAGGATCAGTTTTCTGTTTTCTTTTTAACCAGAACATATTTATTACTTTGATTAGTTAAGGAAATGTTAACGTTTTATTTTTAAACATATAAAATAAACAAAATATAACAGAAGTGACACTTTTTCACAAATTATTTTATTGCTGTGTACATGATTTTAAATTTTAAAATCGATATATAATATAATATAATTGAACGCCGTTTCGGTATGTCAACCAAGAAAATACAAGCAACAATTGCCGTTCAAATTAAAAGCTTTTGGTCGGGAGTTTAGCATTCGAATGAAAATTCGAACTACACTTCGAAATATCATCCAAATGTAATTGGTCCAGCACTAATACTAATTAGGATGATTATACGATGAAGTGTTTACTCTTGATGTTCAATTTTCAATACTAATGGTTAGTATTAATTTAAACAATACTAATGAAAATTATTCCATTCTAGTAATGATTATAGGAGAAACATATGAAATGTACATCTTGTATTTTGTTTGTAGTAACAATAATTATAGTTCCCTCCTTCACAAATTAAATAAACTAAAAAAATAAAATACCATCTTGAAATATTCAAAATCCGTTTACGTAGTCCACCTTAAAATTGTTTGTAATTTGTGGCAGTGCCTAAATAAATTTTAAAAAGTGAAGATAAATAATTTATACATCGCAAATTCGCTTGCGCACTGTTATTGAAAATCGCTCGTAGTTATTTTTACATAATGCTTTCTATTTCCTACGAGAAATAAAAACAAAAAAATAAAATAAAAGTTAAACACGTAATGTAGTATAATAAATTAGTATGGTTATTCAATATCCTTACTGTAAACAAAATAGTACATATAGTTAATATAATTTCTGCTCAAAAATAGCTCTCTGTTTTTATACATTTGAGTTTAAGGTGTCTTAATTTACAGACGAAACTTTTCCCGAAAATTTGATATAGGCTCGGTAGGGTACGACATTCCTTAAGCGATTTACTATACAGAGAGCTACAATTTGAATGTGTAACGAACAATGTGTGTGTAATTTTTAATAATGATCATATTTTTAGATTTATTTCTCTAAATTTCTACTAAATACATTATTTCAATATAGTTGTCAAAAAAAAATAGCTAATATACCACAGAATTTATTTTTATGTTCACTTAATTTAAATATGTGGTATAGTACATCTTATACAGTTATTTAATTGGAAGATATAGTTTTCAAAAATAACTTTAACCTATAGTACACTTTATCCTAAATAATTTTTCCTAGAAATAGTTTTCAATTTAAGGCGAATCTGGACAGCCTTTTAATGAGATTCTCTTCCAGGAGATGGCGCGGATATTTTTCCGCTATTTTTAGACATACCAATCAAAATATTTTAAAATTGATAAAGAGATTGTTTTGAAAACAGTATTTAAAATTGCGCCAACGTTTTATTTTTTTAATTTTCTTTTTTTTAATTTTTTGTTTGGTTCTATCTGGCTTCCAAAAAGGAAAAATAAAAAAGTGGTCAAGGGCGACGGTTCAGCGGTCCTTACTAATACTAAAACATTTTTTTTTTCATTTCTTTCTGATAGCAAATAGCGTCCGAAAGAGGAAAATGCGTTTTCTCTTTGATCTCGTCCGCCGGGACAACCATAACTGGGACGGTAGCACACTCGTCGAATTGAGTGCGCTACAGAAATGATACCGGTTCGAGTAATCAGATCTTTTCAAAACATTAGTTAGTCTGTCACATGAACTTGAATGTATAGGGTAACAGTATTTCATATGGTTTTTTTTAGAAAAATCAAAATTAAAATGCAAATTAATAAGATACTATCAGTAATTTTATTTGATTTACTAAGCTACAAAGAATACTATTAATTCAGAAATACATAATTATAGCACTGATAATATAATCCGTACTATGAATCAGTAGAATCAGTGACTTATTTTGTAAATTGAGTAACGCTGTTTTTCGAGAACTGAATTATCTGGAGGTATGCACAAACGTGAAGAGCATTTGTAGAACACGTGATTGCAGGAATAACCTCAAGCGATAGTCACATCGAAAAGAAAGATACCTCTTGTCTTTTTGAATGGTATGAATTGTTTGCCTTCTATATTACATGTGCCCAAAATCAATTGCTAAGATTGTCTAGAGTATTCGCTACGTTTCATTGAGTGTTATTCTATACCTGTATCTATGATTTTACAATACTTCCTATAGGTAACTTGTGATAAATGAGTCAGGGCGTCACACACTGTCACAAACATACAAACCTCACTCAACACACACACAGACATCGCACACCTGTAGTCAAGTACCTCTAAAGTTTTTTCTCTGAAACTGACTTAGCACTGCAGTTATTGTATGAAGAATATTTACTTTCTTACAAGTAGCAAACCGCATTATCTAAAAATGGATAAAAGATACTCGTCAAAAGGCGAAAGCATCTTCGTATCAGCGCGAAAAGAAAAAAGGCTTCTTCTAAGATTTAATATTCTACTGTATAAAATGTAAGTTCCATATCTACTTACCTAGACATTTTATTACTTTGTCATTGCGTATTTCAGTGCGCCAAAATCCAAAAATAATTCTAGGGCGGTCAATAAAAATGACTATGATACAAGGTATGTAATCTAAGCAGATATAAAAGAAATTGTAATTTATAGGTACATTTTACCCAGTCAAAAAAATGGCTGTATGCATTTTTTATTTGCATTTTATTGATGTTCTGTTTCGTAATACCATTGGCATCAAGTAAATTATTGAAGTGGTTTAGTATTTATAATTATGACTCATTAATAAAAAGTAGATACATTATCTATTATTACATTTACACATTTTAAGAATTTCCCACTTACTTAAAACCATAGGTAGGAAGTAGGTTGGGTTGTGTAAAATACACAAAAAGACAGTACTAAAAGCAGAATTGAATATCCTTATATTTATGTCTTACGTGATGCCATAGCAGACCATCTGTACGTAGATACGTCCTCAAAATAAACATCTGTGCGTTAGGTTACGATAGAAGCCGGCGACCTGTCGGCATTTGATGGAAAAAAGAAAAATGAATATTTCTGTTTCGGGCGTTATTATTAGTCCAAATTCAAAAATTAAAAAAGTTTTGTCATTAAGACATTGGTCTTCACATGCGCCGTTGAGCCGATTTTAGAAATTGTTTTTAATAACAAACTTACAACATTTAAAAATTTAAATACATAGAAAATAAAAATATTAAAACATTGGCGCAAATTCAAACAGTATGTAGTAACGCGTTTGTTGTCGAAGCGTTTTTTAAAAGTGACGATTCCTGTGTTGCTGTTCAGCGGCAATTCCGTAGGCGTTTCAATGTGGGTCCAAGAGGAAAAGTCCCAACTCGAAACAACATTTTACTATGGGTGAGGAATTTCAGAGCTACCGGTTCAACATTGAAACGGAAGTCGACAGGCCGCCCAAGGTCAGCCCGGACGCCGGAGAACGTCGAGAGAGCAAGAGAAGCTGTGGAAGGCAGTCTCGTCGGCCGGCTCGTAAACAAGCTGCAGCTCTGCACATGTCTGACCGCTCAGTAAGAAGAATTTTGAGGTTCGACCTGCACTTTCATCCTTACAAAATGGCTATTGTGCAGCAGTTGAAGCCTAGTGACTATGCAAAACGCCAGGCGTTTTGCGAGCAAATGATTGATTTGATGACAGATGACAAAATTCTCATTATGACTGACGAAGCGCATTTTCATCTGGATGGTTATGTGAACAAACAGAACTTCCGTTATTGGTTTGCTATGAATCCAGAAGAACTGCATGAACGTCCACTTCATAGCCCGAAGATCACTGTGTGGTGTGGTGTAACCAAAGCTTGTGTCATTGGTCCATACTTTTTTGAAGAGGATGGTCGAACCATTACTGTCAATTCGCAACGTTATCTGTCGATGTTGGAAAACTTCCTGATCGCTGAATTTCGCAGAAGTCACTTAGTCCGCAACAGAATTTGGTTCCAGCAGGACGGGGCAACTACCCATACAGCCAATGAGGTGATGGAATTCCTAAGAAGTAAGTTTCGTGAACGAGTCATCTCGCGTATCGGGGACATTGCGTGGCCAGCTCGCTCCCCTGATCTCAGCATTTGTGATTTTTTCTTGTGGAACACCTTAAAGCAAGAGTTTACGCAAACAAACCCCGCACATTGGGTGACCTTAAGAAGCCATGCGGCAAGAAATCGCCAACCTGTCTTCCGCAATGCTAGGGAAGGTGTTCGAAAATTTCACCGCAAGATTAGAAGAATGCATGGCCCAAGAAGGACAGCATTTAAAAGACGTCATCTTCAAGTCTTAAACGGATAAAATTGGCTCTTCTTGAAGTATTTTTGTTAATTTACATAGATACCAATCTGTAATATGCAATAAAACACATTGTATCTTTTTAAACGTTTGAATTGTTTTTATTTAAAAACCGTCAGATCTTTTTGCCGCTCCCTGTATATCAATGAATTGTATATCGTCTTAAAGTACATCAAACTGCTAAAAAAACGAGGCTTAAGATACTCAAGAGTGGACAGGTAGGTACATTCTGTCTCGTGGGGTGGAAAACTTTGGTGGTTCACACATGAGTGGTCGAGCCGGACGCTCTCTTTTTTGTGCTCTTTTAAGTTCCGCTAAATAGTCGAGGCATGGGTTTGATGGTGGAGATGGCGGTGGTGCAGTAGCAAGTGTTATGATCAAAGCCAGAACAATCTAAAATAAAATGCAAGCAAATAATCACAGAGGAAATATTATTTGACGGAATAACTTACGTACCAAAGTGTTCATCTTGATAATATGCTTATGCATGTTAACAGCGACTGGAAAGATGTTTACCTTGCCGTTGGTGTTATATACTGTCGTACCTTTGCGTGTGTAAGTTGTAATCGATTTATTATTTTATTTCTGCATTTGTATTCAGATATCAATGATACCTACGTGTGTCGGAGTAGGAGATTGTCACTAATTAAGAGGAATATTGACATGTACATGCAGAATCGGGATTTACTGTATTGCAATATCAGCCGCTCTCTTATATTTTTTCTTTAATTATTATAGATGTTATTAACATTATCAGCGAGCTAAGATCGAGGGCTATTTTTTTCCAAATGTACTGTATCAAAGGGCATAGTGGCACTCAAGGACATAACAAACTTGTTTTTACTCAAATGGATTTAATTCAAAAAATCAAAAGAAGTATATTGAGGGATGATTTGAACGAGTATTGGATGGAGCTGAGTGCGTCTCATATTACACAATATACGTTTATCCGCAAATCAACAAATACAAATAGATTTTCGCCTTTTAAATCTGCAGGCACGGATGGAATATTCCCTACCTTACTTCAGCAGCGGATAAAGTACAGACGCCACATCTCGTTAAAATATTCAGAGCTTTTACCATAGCAAATGGTAAGGATAGTACTCTTACCTAATGTACACTGAGAAAATGGGGTTAAGTAAAGTGTTTACTTGATAAAAAATCATTTACAATAGATAATGAAATATCATAATCATAAATTGATATTGTGCTAGTCAAGGAAGTTTTAACATTCTTGGAAATTCCGCATGATGATCCTGAGCCACTCAGATTGGGCAAATTTGATCCATCTAAAGCAGATAGCAAGCGGCCAATCAAAATTCGCTCTCGGAATACTGAGGACGTAATTAAAGCAGTGAAGGGTAATAAAAAACTTAAGCAATCCGAAAAATTCAAATCGATTGTTATTTCAAAGGATAGGACTGTGTTTCAAATGAATTTATACCGCTCGCTTAAAGCTGAATTAAATACACGCAAAGCTTCAGGCGAAACAGATTTATATATCAAATATGTCAAAGATGTGCCTCAGATTGCTCAAAAATCGGAAAACTAAATACATCCAACATGTCTACGTCACTCATATATAGTGTTTATTATCAGAATGTACGAGGGCTTAATACCAAAACTGATATTGTTTACTCCAATGCATACTCTATTGGTGCTGATGTTCTGTTACTAACTGAAACATGGCTTACTCCGGATGTCACTAATGGTGAGTTGTTTGACCCTTCCTTTAACGTCTACAGAAAAGATAGAAATTTTGATGCTACCCACAGACGCAGAGGTGGTGGTGTCCTTACGGCATTCTGCGGTAAACACAATGAAACATCTACGACTGCATCTGACTACCTACAATTATCACCATTGGATCGATTTGCTTATATCCAAATGCAATATAGGTCCATATAATGTACTGCTTATAAATGTATACATACCACCCGATATTGGTTATGATGAATTTGAGATTTTTTTGGAAAACTTATCCGTTAGTTTGATTAATAAGCTGGTACTAATTTGTGGTGATTTTAATGTTCCTGCATTTTCGTCCAACGATCCAGAGAACGATCATAAATTCCGTGCTCTTCGTAGCTTTATGGACATTCTGGAGCTGAAACAAATTAATGCAATAGCAAATAATAATGGAAGATTACTGGATCTAGTTTTCACAAATCTTACCTGTAATCTAGATGTACTTCGCGATAATGATCCCCTTGTTCCGGAGGATGAACATCATCCAGCTTTACGAATAGTACTGAACGTCAAGCCGCTAAAACAACCTAATTTTCCCACCAATGTTAATTCCAGATATAACTTCACAAAAACTAATTTTGAAACATTGACTAAGAACTTAACTGAAACAGACTGGTCTTTTATTGACACCTGCACAGATATTAATGAGGCAGTCGACATGTTTTATAGTATTCTCATCAACATATTTAACCGATCGATTCCTAAAATTGGGAATAATATTAACCGCAGTTATCCCCCTTGGTTTAACAAGAACATTATTAATCATCTAAAACTAAAAGAATATTACTTCAGGGAATGGAAACGTACTAATAGCTACTCGCACAAAGAGAATTTTAAACGTTTACGAACTCTTCTGAAACGCGAAATACAAGAAGCATCCAAAAACTATATTACTAAAGTTGAAGGCAGCATCAATGATGATCCACAATATTTTTGGCAATTTGTAAATAGAAAAAGATCCTCTTCGCGCATACCTGGACTAATGAACTGGAATGATAAGGAATTTGATAATCCGCAAGATATCTTACAGGCATTTAGTTCCCATTTCTCTAAACCACTACAAGCAAATTCACCTAGTATAAAATCAACAGCTACATGTGCCAATGTTAATGTCTTTGATATAAACTATTTTACAGAATCAGAAGTTTTAAATAGTATTAGACATTTAAAAGCTAAAACAACGTCAGGCCATGACAATATTCCAAGCTATATTATACGGAAATGCTCTTCGCACTTTGTTCAACCACTTACTCAATTATTCAATTTATCTTTAAAACGGCTACTTTTCCGGACATTTGGAAGCTTGGAAGGATTATTCCCGTATTTAAGAAGGGTGATACCTCGAATATTGTTAATTACCGACCAATATGATACTGTGTAACTTTGCAAAAATATATGAACATCTTTTATATACACATATCTTTAGAAATGTTAAATCCCTTATTTCTGATAACCAACATGGTTTTATGGTGGGCAGATCGACGGAGACCAATTTAGTACACATCACGCAGTACATAAGCGAAAAATTAGATAATAGAAGCCAAGTGGATGTGATTTATACAGACCTGTCAAAGGCATTTGACGTAATAGATCACTCACTCTTAATTCAGAAACTTGACTCTTTTGGTTTGTCTCACAATCTTGTAAAACTATTAACATCGTATTTGACGAACAGACTCAACTACGTCGCATATAATGGATTTACATCGAACAGCTTCAGAGTTTGCTCCGGTGTAGGACAGGGCTCTAATCTTGGACCACTTCTTTTTAATATATTTATAAATGACTTAATAACGTCACTAGACTGCGAAGTGTTGGCGTATGCCGACGACTTAAAAATATATAGAGAAGTTGTTACTAATGCCGACTGCATCGCCCTACAATCAGATATTACTAAGATTCATCGCTGGTGTCTGAGCAATGGTTTGGGGATTAATGTAGATAAATGCGCAGTTGTATCGTATACAAAATTGTTTAACCCCATCATTTACCAATACAATATAAATCACGTTTCTATCACAAGACAGTCAAAATTCAGAGACCTGGGGGTTCTCTTTGATAGTAATTTATCATTTTCTGAACACATTAACTCAGTTTGCAGTTCGGCATTAAGGAGCTTGGGATTCTTAATTAGATCTTCCCGCAATTTCCAAAATCTTCAAACGTTAAAAACGTTATACTGCTCGCTTGTAAGAACCAAATTGGAATACTGTTCAACTATCTGGTATCCGATATACACTTACCTTAACTTAACACTGGAACGCGTGCAAAAGCGCTTCTTGAAATATCTTTCATACAAAATAGATGGTACTTACCCGAATAGAGGCACAAATTACAACGACCTTCTTCAACAACATGGTTTCGTATCCTTACAACAAAGGAGAGAAAGATATAGTGCTTTGTTTTTATTAAGATTACTGGGACACAAAATTGATGCACCCGGCTTGCTATCGCAGATACATTTTGTAGTACCCAACTACAACACTCGCCACACTGAAATTCTGCGTGTCCAGAGATATAATACCAACACCCTGAGGAAGGCCCCGTTAACACATATGGCTCAAAATATAAATATTATTTATCCGAATGCGATCTTTTAATTCATTTATTAATTTTATTTTTCTTTTTTATGGCACTGTATAATATTAAATGTTTATATAGATGTATCCTGTAAGTGGTGTGTAGACACTGTTGGATAATAAAGATACTATTATTATTATTATTATTATAAAGTTCTAGTTGCAACTATTATCCTCAATTAATACCTGCAACTAACCCAAGTTTCCTGAATGCAAGTTCTTATTGTAAATAGTGCTCTTATTGACGGCTATTATACAGCGTACCTGATAAATTCTTGTGCAATAATCCTAATCAAACTGTTGATATGAGGTAAGTAACGTATTACTAACGTCAACTACATAACCGTCATAACCAGTGTTGAATCACGTACACGCGAAACCATAAATCTCCCGTGCTGAATAAAGGTGTGTGCTTATTAATACTCGATAATATCTGATGCGCAAAAGACGGTAGTCACTATGTTTGTCCTACACAAAATAAAACTGTTACTAATAATACTGCTTTTTTTCTGAAATAATAAGTACTATGTACCACCTTTAGCAAATTAAATACGAATTTAAGCTGGATTATTAATGCAACAGGCACAAAGTTTCTAGTAATGGGCATATGGGCTTAGATCCCACAGGCCAAAAAAAAACCTGAAGAATATATTTTATGCTACTCGTACCCATGTTGTAAGAATTTAAACCAAAAATTAACATTTGTGTTAAGTAAAACCATTATCCTTACTAAACTCTTACTGAACATTATTACGTCTTGTTAGAAAATCATTCCATATAGGTTTCCCATTATTGCAGGCATGTTGATGTATATTGTTTACATTAGTGTAGTAGGTGCCATTTACAGCGTCCAAAAATTTGACGTACATTGTAATAGACCTTTTGGCCGAGAAAAATATTCAGAAAATCTTATTTAATTTAATAATTAATACGTTAATATGACAGTCAATAGATGTGGATTGGTACCACTGCCTTTAAACAACTCAACACAAACTTAAGTCCATGTCAAAGTGAATTTTTTATTGATAATTTTTTGTCATTTAAAACAACAATAAAAATACCGGTAAATCTAAATGAATTAATTAAAAGATATTATGCATATTTCACATTTGAAATAACTGTGAAATGAGAAAAAACCGTGTGCTTTACCACGCTTAAAGCGGTATAGTAAAATACCAATGCATTAACTGACAGGTAATGATGTGTGTACGGTTGACAAGGACGAAAACGTTATTTGCAAGGCAAATAAAATTGAAAAGCCATTAGAGTTTATAATTTATTTTATTTACGGATGTATCTACTGTTCAGAATAATACTTAGAACGAGTAAGTAAGCAAATTTATTAATATAATCGAAGTCGACTTTGTATGAGTACAATATACCAGGTGGGGTTGAAATGAAAGGTCTCTTTCCTCGCAAATAGTACACTACCGGTTTAGTCCTATGGGGATATCATCAGGTAAGCGAAGAACTACCAAAATCGCTTAGTTCTAAAGTTGTACAATGTTTAATAGTAAGTTAACATAATTAATGTTTTTATTATAAATTAACAAAATAATTAGTAAAACAAAATTAACGTATACTAACTGTTGAAAATGACCGCCCCAAACTGCAATACAAGCTTCTATCGTCCGTCGTATTGACTGGCGAGTCCGTTCTAAAGTACCAGGGGTATTTCGAATTGTTTGAAAAGCTTCGATAATACGATTTCTCAGTTCATCGACATTTTCAATGGGAGTCGTATAAACTAATGATTTAAGGTGACCTCAGAGAAAAAAGTCCAAAGGATTTAAGCCTGGAGACCGAGGAGGTTGTGGACCTCCCCGTCCTATCCACCGATCTGGATACGTATTGTCCAAAAACTCGCGAGCAACTAAACTAAAATGCGCTGAAGCACCGTCATGCATAAAATGCATTTGTAATCTTAATTGTAACGGAACCTCTTCCAGCAGTAGGGATAGCTCTTTTTCAAGAAAATTGCGGTATACCTATCAAGTGATCTCCAACAATTCCAGCCCACACATTGACAGAGAATTGATGTTGATGACGGGCATTCATTAGTTCGTGCGGATTTTCTTCGGCCTATATGTGATTATTATGAAAATTAATAATCGCGTTTCTAAGGAAACTAGCCTCGTCGGTGAAGAATATTGGAGCCAAATAGTCAGGATTTTGTGCGATTTTGTATTGCATCCATTGACAAAAAGCCACTCTTTGCGGAAAATCTGCCGGCAAAAGTGCCTGCACCCGTTGAATGTGGTATGAATACAACAGTTGATCTTTCAATATTCTCCAAACTGTGGCCTAACTAATATTTAAAGTAAACGCAATTTTTCTGGTGCTTGTAGTAGGATGTTCCTCAATTTCATTTAGTACCATTTCTTCAACTTGTGGAGTTCTCACTGTAGATGGGACCCCTTTTTAAGTCGTTCGTTTTTTTAAATTTCCCGTATCACTAAGACGTTGGTGAAGACGAGCAAACATTGAATGATGCGGGATGAGACGGTTCGGGTATCGTTCTTCATAAAGACGTCTAACAGCACGCGAATTTCCATTGGCAAGACCGTAAACGAAATGCATATCACACATCTCAGCATTCGTGTAATTCATTTTAGAAAACAGAAACTGGCAATAAACTGAATGAATACTCCGACAACTATTGAAATGACAAATAAACAATTCCCTCTCAACACAATAGTTTTTGAAGAACCAACTGTGATATTATATCGTATTAGTCATAGTTCATAATTTATTATTAAACATTCAATAACTTTAAAACCAAATCGTTTTTGACATATACTCATGTGAACTTTTATGATCAAAATAACCTCAGGAATCAACTCTTAAAGTTTGTCGCATATATTGAGAATCACCCTGTATATCTCCAGCTTGTTTCATCGATCTCTTTATGCTCGATGATTATAGATTGTTCTGCAGAAGATATTATCTCTTAAAATATTAATATCTCTTAGGAAAAACTTACAATTTGGAAAATTACAATCAAAAGTATAGTAATTTTCAAGTGATAAGGAAATAATCAACCCGCATATGCGTAGACGTAGGCAGTTGTTTGGCCACATGTGGTTCTGTTTTCTTGTTACTTTAGAACTATTATACTAATTATTAGTGGTTGGTATTAATTCAAATTAAAAAACCTGTTTGTTGTTGGTCTTTTAATGCTTTAAGATCTGTTACGCGCTCTGCTACAGTTTCAACATGGAATATCTGAAATAACTTGCATGCACGTTGGAATTAAAACAGCATTATTTATTAAAAACTCACCCACACACTAAAAAACATTAGGTAATTTTTTTTGATAAAAAATACTTTTTTGGATAATTTTCTACATTTAATGGGAATAAATGTCCAAATGTTTTACATGAGTAGTAATGGAGAAATTGTTGTTTCTTAGAAAAACATCTTTAACATTTATTACTAAGAAAAATGTTAATATCTCTCAGGAAAAACTTGTAGATTTAAGTCAAAATTGTACTACAAAACTGTAAATCATCACGTCAGGATGTTTTCAACACATAATAGCAAAGTTTTCTGGCGTATAGTAGCAAATACGTTAAACATATTCTACAAGTACAGCAATTGCCATGAAGATGGCATTTATTCTACATGGCAGACATAGTTATCAAATATTTATCTATTACTTCCCAGATAAATATTTCTTAGGAACGGTTATTACAACATTTGCCCGATTGCATACCGTGGTCCTTGATTTTTGCGAATTAACCGCCAATGTGGACAGGCGGGTAACTGACGTGCAATGGTTTTGGGTAAGTATTTGAAATTTTCATATTTTTTTCTCTACCGGACATTTTCATTTCGACGATATTTTGGTTTTTTTTGGGGGGGGGGAAGGGGGAAATCAGAAATTTTCTTCGTAATTTTTTCTTTAATTTAGTAATTTCACTTGTGAGTATTCCAGAGTACATGAAAAACCTTGGTAAAATTAGTTATAGTTATAAATATGACTTCTAAAAGTAAAATACCTGTACGGTTTTAAGGGCACAAAATTGCCCCAAAATCGTACCGGAGTTTTAGTAATTTTATTTTACTGTGTAATGTTAATAAATACTGAAATAAAATATTTTCCTTGTAGCATTATTTTCTTATAATTTCACTTCCAATGAATTAGTGAAACGTTGTTACTTTAATAATATATTAAGTATAATTTCATATTAAACTCTTTTTACACCTATTACAACAATTTCTTGGCCGGTGCAGTGTCGTTAAGTTAAAATAAAATACGGATGGTATATCCGTGAAAAATGAATCCTAGCTTCGACTCGCGAGTGCAAAATTTTTAATGTAAAAATAAACCAAACGATTTGCATGCTCACTTTATTTACACCTTAATTACAACAATGAAAATTATAAATACTTAACGCCCATCATCATGACCCGGATGTGCTACCGCCCATTCCAAAGCGCGGGCAATAGCTTCTGGTATTGGTGGAGCTACGGGTAGATGATCCCCTACTGGTTGGAATCCATTTTCGTCGGCTACGTAGTGTACAGCAAACGCTGTTCCATCAGGTGCTGTATATTTAAAGTCTCCCTCGGCTGCTGTGCCCGGTTCTTTAGAGCCAGTTAAGTGACCGTGTTCCTGGGCGCTGATTCCATTTTGTGTCTCGTAGCTTATATGTGAGAAGTAAAAGAATTAAAATTTATCTTGATGAACCGAGATTAACTTACTTCCATTCGTATGAACCATCTGGATTTAGGTCACTAGACTGTCTTAGGATAGCGATGGGCTCTTGACTTTGCCCATAAACTAGAACTACAATCGAAAATAACCAAATCACCTGTAAATATATTTAAAACGATTTTGATTGAAATTAATCCTCGTATAATTTAAAGCCAAACTTACGAACTTCATCTTGTCACTATTAACTTGTGTTTGAATATATCTGCATTGAGGACTTCTGCATTTATATAGGATTGACAACTTTTTAAGTTTTGAAGTAAAAACACAACCTTGATTTTTTTCTTTTCTAAAGACACAACGTTGTCAACATGAATGCATTTATATTTAAAATAAATTATTCCACCGCCGAGTAGAACAGTATTACATATCATCGAATTAAAAAAGAATACTGTCGGAAGTTTTTATACAAATAAGGAAGGTCAAGGTTGTTTATATTCACACCATAACAAATTTATGAGAAGTAACCTTTAAAGGACGCTCATACTTTTTCTTACAGCTTTACACATAATATACACACATACATATACAGGGTTTTTCACGGAAGTGGCTAGTTAGAAGTTTTCCGGCTTAACGAAATTCCTTAGTATTAAACATTTGGGGTTTGCAACAACTGAACATTTGCTTTTTTTCTAAAATATTTTCACCTTTTTTTGTACTTCCGGTTAACCGAAAATCGCCATAAACTTTGTTATTTTAAATAGGACACCCTATATATTATTATGTTTTTGAATTCACCGTAAAATTCTGGGACGATTACTACTAGGGTTTCCTATACCTATCTTCAACTGTCTTTGAGATATTACGATTTTTATTAAAATTTTGACATTTACATCGCTATATGTAATTGATTGATTCTCACTTGGTTTAAGTGTCAGAAGTTTCCCACTTTGAAATTAACAAGTACTAACAATAGCACTGCGTAGGCTTTCACGGCCGGTGTAACTATAACTAACAGCTTCTTGCGGGTTTCGCCGTGTGTCAAAACTTTCGCCCGACGTTTCGCTATTCATACTGACAGCTTCTTCAGGATAACTGAACTGATTCCCCATGGTCCTACATTCTTCTTATATACGCCCCTGGTGCATCCAACCGTGTAGTTTCCGCTCCATTGACCATGACGGTTCGTAGTAGGCTCTTCCACGTGTTGCTAAGGTGGTACCCTTCTTCTCTGTTAACGGTTTTATTCTTTTCTATTTCTATGGTTTCCCTGATGAGTCTTTTTCCGTAGTTCTTGGTGGTAGTTATTAACTTTTACATTCTTGAAATCCATTTTGTGTCCGTGTCGTGCATGTGTCTGCCACCGCTGATTGCTCGGTCCATCTTATCTTGCGTCCTCTCGTGTTTTTTATTCTTATGTCGATGGCTCTTCCTGTTTGTCCGACGTAGCACTGTCCGCATTGGCATGTTATCTTGTAGATACCTTCTGTGCGCCCCTTGGGTATCTTATCCTTTGCGGTCGGTAGATACTGCTGGATCGATGTTGCAGTCTCGAAGCGTACTTGTACGTTACGTTTCTTCAAAATTCGGCCTACTTTTTCGGTGACTCCTGCTATGTAAGGTGAACACGCCATCCCTCTTTGTGGTTCTGTAGTTTTCTCCAGTGTCGTCTTCTTCTTAGTGGCTCTCCTTATGTCGATGTCAGTGTAACCATTCTTCTTTAGTGCTTTCTCCAAATGTATCTTTTCACTGGAAAGATGTTGTTCGTCACTGTTGGTTTCGGCTCTGGATAGCAATGTTTGAATTAATGTCTTCTTCTGCATCGGGATGATGGTGAGATCTTGCATGCAGATATCTATCGGTGTGCGTCTTCTTTCTAAATACTGCGTGCTGTAGCATTCTCTCTTGTAGCCGTGTTGCCATATTACAAAAATTGTAATATGGCAACACGGAGAAGAAAGACTACAACAGTTCTTGGAACACATAAACTCGCAGCACCCAGCCATCAAGTTTACCATGGAGAAAGAACAAAATGGAAATCTCCCTCTCCTGGATGTTATGGTTAAGAAAACAAAAGAGGGAATGCTACAGCACGCAGTATTTAGAAAGAAGACGCACACCGATAGATATCTGCATGCAAGATCTCACCATCATCCGATGCAGAAGAAGACATTAATACAAGCATTGCTATCCAGAGCCGAAACCATCATAACGTACAAGTACGCTTCGGAACTGCAACGTCGATCCAGCAGTATCTACCGACCGCAAAGGATAAGATACCCAAGGGGCGCACAGAAGGTATCTACAAGATAACATGCCAATCGACATAAGAATAAAAAAACACGAGAGGGGCGCAAGATTAAGAAGGACCGAGCAATCAGCGGTGGCAGAACACATGCACGACACCGGACACAAAATGGATTTCAAGAATGTAAAAGTAATAACTACCACCAAGAACTACGGGAAAAGACTCATCAGGGAAACCATAGAAATAGAAAAGAATAAAACCGTTAACAGAGAAGAAGGGTACCACCTCAGCAACACGTGAAAGAGCCTACCACGAACCGTCACGGTCAATGGAGCGGAAACTACACGGTTGGATGCACCAGGGGCGTATATAAGAAGAATGTCGGACCATGGAGAATCAGTTCAGTTATCCTAAAGAAGCTGTCAGTATGAACAGCGAAACGTCGAGCGAAAGTTTTGACACACGGCGAAACCCGCAAGAAGCTGTTAGTTATAAGTACTAACAATGTTTTACCAAAACGTAGTTAAAAAACTTCAGCGAAATTATACAGGGTGTTTAAAAATTAGTGGCATATCACAGAATTTTTAAAGTTGCAAAATTATTTTTTTTCAAATAGAACACCTGTATTACTCGTTTTGTTTATTACCGCTTTCAAATGGTCGAATAATTTCTATCTGGTGGGCTATGAGTTTAACATCATAACAATTCATTATTATTAGTAAGTATTATTGTTGTATCATTGTTTGTTACACGTCGCGTGTTGAGATGGATATTATTGTGGAACTTGTGAATTAGATAATGAAAAATATTGAAGGCCCTTATTTCAACCTGGATACTTTGAATTTATTATACATTCACTGAGAATGCAGAAAGAACTTATTTAGAAGAATTTATTGTAATTATAGGAATTTATTTGCCGTTAATATATCTAATAGAATTCAGAAAACTTTGAAATAATACTTATACAGATTATATACTATGTACAACTTCAGGTACTAACAGAGCTAAGAAACCCGCCTTGTTATAGCCAGGAGAGCCCATCGAACTTTCGAAAAAATTATCGAAAATTATCTCTAGAAAAGTAACTGCCACAGAATGTGCAGAGGCGGACATTTTGCAAAATTAATGATAAATACCAAATATACTATTAACAATAATGAAAAAATAATGTTTCATTTTGTACGTTTTTTTTTCTTAAATAGAGCTTAGGAAACTGGATTTGGATCATCCTTTATAAATTTCAAATCATTAATATTTTTTTTATTTATTAAATTTCTTATTATCAAAATACGACATTGTGGTAATTATATTTGATTTTCTATCGTAATGTACTCTTGGACGTGATTCAGGTAAGCCAAAAATATTAAAAATACTTTAATATAAAAAAATAGCCCAAAGCAAAATAGCCGATATCACTTATCTGGCTAGAAATGTTGCAATTTCTTCTTTCGTGAGTTGTATTTCTTAAATAATTTCTGATAATTGCATAATTAAAAATTTAATCGTACAAAAATGTTATTAAACAATGATTGATAATTTGCATTAGTTTGGTAGTGTGAAAAAGGAATTCCATCAAATTAAATGCCACAAGAAGAAGTAAAACTGCTTTCAATAATACCCAAGTTCACAGAATTTTTTATCTTTATTGCATAATAAAACTATTCCGCAAATTGAATTAATCAGATGTGAACTATAATAGATTTTTCTGACGGTATGCTATAATATATGTGTGTAAGAATACCTTGAATTTCCTAAGATCTTAATTTGTGTCATGAACCCAAAGTTGTGCGTGAAAGGTGTAAGTTAAATTTAACATCTAACCGATTCTTTCTAATTACATAAAATTCTCATCTGTCATGGATTACCTTTTCGAAATAATAATGTATATCTCTTTCTAAAACTAATATAAAGATCTCGCATTTTAGAGATGAAATACTTCAAATATAATTACCGATCGAAGTAAAAATAAATGGGACATCATTCTAGAAAATATGCAGAACACTCTGCAAGCAAAAAAAATTGTTTTGCTTAATTAAATGAAAATAGCCTTGACATATTTGAGGCAATTTTACGAAAATAAAATAAAATCCTAATACCATTGATCGATATAGAATTGAGCTTAGCATTCTATATCGTCATTAAAGCTGTTGTGTTTCATAAAAAAAAGAAAAGTTTTGTTAATGAAACGAAATGCCCACTAAAAAGAAATGTGTGGACATCCTGTATAGGATTTAGCGTTAATTATTGCAATAGTCATAGATATCTACATCAGAAACGAATACGGACTGCTTATTTTTCCTTGTGCAGTCATTATTTCCGTTAAGATAAAGGTAGATATTTAAAAAACTGAAAAATACCTCTGCTCTCTTCAATCAAGTAAGGTATAGTGAAACCCGCGAAAAAAATCAAAGTTGGAAAATATGCGGCGCTGGGTAATACGCGCAGCCAACAATATACTCGGTTCCTTGTGGTGTACGGCCTGCCCTCTGAACTTTGGAGGCAACATCATCATTCTTGTCTGCGGGAAATTTGTAGAGAAGCGTTGTATAAGAGAATCTCTTAATATCAACTCTAGCAAAACGACTATGGTTCCGTTCACATGTAGGAGGAAGCTTGCCAAACTCCAGTGTCCCACTATATTCGTCTCTAAAATACTCGTATCAACCTAGGTTAAGTATCTGGGCGTTGTCTTGGACGTCAAACTGCTGTACGAATCACACCTAGAACATATGACGAACAAAGCCATTAGGAACTTCTGGGCCTGTAGAGATATGTTAGATAAAACGCGGGGGCTAAAGCCTGCAATAGTACACTGGCTGCACACGAAAGTTATAGTATACTCTGTAACTTACGCCTCGCTAGTCTGTTCTGGTGGCCTAGAGCAAATCTAAGCTATGCTATAAGTGCGCTTAGTAAAGTCCAAAGGATTGCCTGTTTGGGCATCACGGGAGCCGTGTCCTCTACGCCGACAGCTGCTATGGAGAGCATTTTTGGGCTTCCCCCGCTGCAGCTGGTGTTGTGGTCTGTGAGGATTCCTCCGGCCAAGTCGGAGACCACACCAGCATCCTTAACTACATCGAAGTACCACTGTCCGTAAAGGCAGATAAGATTTCGCCCGTTTTCAGCTTCTCTGGGGGATACAGCGTAGATATCCCTAGCAGGGAAACTGCAGCAGCGTATATACGCAAACCAAATCGGGGTCTATCCCGTCGCTTTATCGATACCTCGAAAACGTGTAATGGCACGGGCGTTGGAATCTAGAAGAGCGGAAAGGGCGACAGCGAAGCTTTTAGCCTAGGGACGTCCCCCACCATTTTCTAGACCGAACGGGCTATTGTCGGCAGATTGTACTGAGGGCATCTCAAACTGCCAGCGCAAGAATGGAAGGGTAGAAATCATCTCCGTCAGATTTGACTCTGAGGTGGTACTGGGGTGCCCCAGAAAACGTAAACAGTTGGTGGAACATCTAAATGTTACATTGTGATGGGTGCCAGCTCACTCTGGGATCAGAGGCAATGAAATAGCTGACACGTTAGCAAGGGACGCCAGCGAGCTTGTTACGGGGTTCGTTCGCTCTCAAGCTTAAAGGTCTCCCCGGATCGAAATAATTTATTCATAACACAATTTTTTGGATGACACTGTATATTTGTTACAAAAAACAGCAAAATAGTAACATACAATGCAATATAACTAAATACAAATCTTAGCATCTGTTGCGATGACAATACATTGGTGTTCGGTCTTAACCTCTATACTTAAGTAATAATTTAAAATTATAGGTAATGATCGTGCAATGAATAAAGTTAAACAAATAATTATGATGGCAATTCCGAAATATAAATTTGAATCTTAATCTAAGTTAGTAATATTGGCTAGAAGGTCTTTATCACGTGATAGGGTTTTAAAAATAACTTCAAATTTTAATTCGTTGCAAGAAAAAAGAAAGAAAAATAAACTATAGTAAAGACTTATCTGGTAACGTTGATAGGTGTCGGTGTATGCGTCCGGGAGGGTGCTTAGCGCGTTACGCTGGTGTCATTGGCGTGATCCCGCTTGCTCCCCCTGCACGCGGTGCAGGTGAATTCAACGATCTGGATTTGTCTCCCAAATTAGGTACTTCGTTCACCCTCTTGTTTAAATCAAAGCAAATTAAAATAGGTCCTGAAATACAGGACCGGATTACAAAAACTGTTAGAATTAACAACATAACAACAGAAGAAACCAGTGACCTAAAGATGACGCCATTAAACTAAACGAATGCCGGCTTGACGCTACTGTGGTAAAACCCTTTACAGGAAAATATCGAGGGAATAAAACTCCTCCTGACAGCCTCAGGTAAAACGGGATGCACTCGATATTGAAGGTTCCTCACTGGCAATATCTCCAACAACGTGGTAACTAAATAGAATGTGCACGAGAGAAACTTGAACACCGCGTGTGAGATGTTGTACCAAGCCTCTGCCTCTCTCTTGCTTAGCAGAAGGCGGAAGTAGGAAATGCAACGTGAATCAAATAAGTCACTGACAAACTAACAATGCGGAATAATTTACACAAAAGAAAAGGTTTTAATGAATGAAAGTTGAAGTAATAATTAAATAATGAAAAGCAAATTTAATTGACAATGAATTACTAATTAATTTGGAAATAAATAAGGAAAATTGAGACATTAATTTTTGCTGTCACGGTAAGATGCGTTGTGACGAGCAAGGAGTTCGAAACTTCACTGCTAGATGCCGTTGCAGGGTCTAATTTTTAAATTTAATTTACAAAAATCTTTAAATAAAATCAATCAATGAAACGATCGCAATCCAACGGCAACAAGTTAAAATTGACATGGGGGCACAATAGGTCTTTCTGGGCGAGTTGCCTTCTTCGGATTACACCCGCCCATGGTTATAAAAAGAAAACAATACACTTAAAAAAATTTAGTCCGTAATAGTGATTAACAGCAGTTATTGAATAATATTTCATTGAAACACCGAGGAACTTCTTAGCGACTATATTTATTAGTACAACAATTTAATATTAATTGTGCGAGAAAATCGCATATATTGATCAACGACGAAGAATTTGTATAATTAACAGTTAGATGAAGTATATACGAGAATATTAATTAATTCTTTAGTTGTAGCAATGAATGACTTTATTGTAACAGTTGAAACATTTATCACGACAATGAACAAATTTACCCAATATCAATAAAAGCATACAATACAACATAATAATAAACGCGATTGTTTGAGTAGTAAACGTGGTTGTTCGCTCGACAAACGCGGTTTTTTGGAACGGTGAACGATGAACGCACCTGTCAAAACGATAAAAAGTAAAGCATTTCTTGGCATATATTCTGCCTCCTTCAGATGTTAGCCATCAGCCATCATATTGTGTACCTGAAGTTTGTAAACGAGGAGATGCCATGTGGTGTTTAAAAGGCGAAAAATAATAGGATTTTACTGAATTACATATCAGGTAAGTTATTGAGTATCAAGTATAATAAATTGCTCATTATTAGATTCCTTTACAGTTTTATTTTGGAAAATGCTAGAAACTATTTTTTATAACTTTAAATCAAACAAGTCAACACCAAAAGTCCATATTTTATGGAAACATTTAAGAGAAACAGAGCAACAGAAAAGTATCTAACAATAAATATTTTTATACATATGTATAACGGAACATCACACACAAAAAAGTGTCAAGCATCGATGCCAGAAATGTCTTATAGCGCCGTCGGACGTCCTTGTCGACTTGACGCCACGCCGTCTAGCTTTCTTGCCGGCATAACGCCATCTGGCATTCTTGCCGGCTTGGCGCTGTCTGGCGTTTTATCGGCTTAACGCCGTCTGGCGTTCTTGCTGACTTGACGCCGTCTGACATCCTCACCGGTCGGACGTCCTTGGCAGCTTTGCGCCGTTGACGCAGGGCGCTTCTCTTGCTTTCTGGACAGCACTATTATTCATATTCATCTTAGAATAATATTTCTACTAAAGAAGTAATATTTTGTTGAAACTTTCTGATTTTGCTTCGGATTTACAATTAATTTTTTTATGGTGTTAGTTAATTATTGTTTTTTGTTTCTTTAGCGCATGGCTTTCTATCGACAGGACACTTTTATACAGTATGAGAAATTCTAATATTAATTTAAAAATAACTATATGTATAACTCATAGCTTAGTGTAAGCTATTGTAGATCTTTTTCCGTGTAATAGCCAAATTAAAATTTGATGATTCCATAAAAACCACAATTAAAAATATGTATAAAGATAAATGTGATTATATAACAGGGTGATTCTCAATATATGCGACAAACTTAAGAGCTGATTCCTGAGGTTATTTGGATTTTAATAATAAATTATGAACTATGACTAACACGATATAATATCGCAGTTGGTTCTTCAAAAACTATTGAGAGGGAATTGTTTATTTGTCATTTCAATATTTGTCAATAGTTGTCAGAGTATTCATTCAGTTTATTGCCAGTTTCTGTTTTTAAAATCAATTACACGAATGCTGAGATGTGTGATATGCATTTCGTTTACGGTCTTGCCAATGGAAATTCGCGTGCTGCTAGACGTCTTTATGAAAGAACGATACCGAACCGTATCATCCCGCATCATTCAATATTTGCCCGTCTTCACCAACGTCTTAGTGAACGGGAAATTTTAAAGAACGGACGACTGATAACGGGCACCCATCTACAGTGAGAACTCCACAAGTTGAGAAATTGTACTAAATGAAATTGAGGAACAACCTACTACAAGCACCAGAAAAATTGCGTTTGCTTTAAACATTAGTCAGGCCACAGTTTGGACAATATTGAAAGATCAACTGTTGTATCCATATCATATTCAACGGGTGCAGGCACGTATGCCGGCAGATTTTCCGCAAAGAGTGGCTTTTTGTCAATGGATGCAACACAAAATCCTGACTATGTGGCTCAAATATTCTTCACCGACGACGCTACTTTCTCTGGAAACGCGGTTATTAGTTTTCATAGTAATCGCATATGGGTCGAAGAAAATCCGCACGAACTAGTGAATGCCCGTCATCAACATCAATTCTCTGTCAATGTGTGGGCTAGAATTCTTGGAGATCACTTGATAGGCCCACATTTTTTATCGATGCGGTTAAATGCCGAGGTACAGCGCAATTTTCTGGAAGAGGAGCTACTACTACTGCTGGAAGAAGTTCCGTTACAATTAAGATTACAAATGTATTTTATGCATGACGGTGCTCCAGCGCATTTTAGTTTAGTTGCTCGCGATTTTTTGGACAATACGTATCCAGATCGGTGGAAATAGGAGGGAGGTCCACAACCGTGGCCTTCTCGGTCTCCAGACTAAAATTCTTTGACTTTTTTCTCTGGGGCACCTTTAATCATTAGTTTATACGACTCCCATTGAAAATGTCGATGAACTGAGAAATCGTATTATCGCAGCTTTTCAAACAATTAGAAATCCCTGTATTTTAGAAACGGACTCAACAGTCAATACGCGGAGGATAGAAGCATGTATTGCAGTGGGGGCGTCATTTTCAACAGTTAGTATAAGTTATTTTGTTTTACTAGTTATTTCGTTAATGTTATAATAAACATTAATTTGGTTAATTACTATTAAACATTGTTGCAACTTAGAATTAAGCGATTTTTGGTAGTTCTTCGCTTACCTGATTGATATTTCCCCATTAGGACTAAAGTTAGGCTTAAAGTTTGTCGCATATATTGAGAATCACCCTGTATATATATGGTTTCTTTCGAAAATCTCCCAATATTGATAGCACTAGTCATGCAGCATTAATGTTAATAATATGTATTATGTTATTGATTTTATAATCAATAACATTAATCAAATTTTGAATTGATGCTAATTTAGAATGTTACAATGTGACTTTTTATTTTTATTTTTCAGTTTTCTCAATTCTACTTTAATATTCAATAGACGAACATGGTTTTCAACAAATTTATTCCTTTCTTACATGAAGTGTTTGCAGTAATTTTACTTTAGACTTGACACTATTTAATGCATCATAGAAGCAGCATTTTGAAAGAGATTAGGGTAAACTATATATGATTACAAAACCGTTAGCCTTGTATTATCGAGAGACTTCTCGATTTGGTCCTTTCAAACACTGAGCATACAATAAATATCAAACGTGACGATTTTCCGTTGTACCAATCGATCTGTACCATCCTGCGCCATCTGTTACCTTCTTTTCCATCTAATACAAATCCTAGATACAACTACCGACATGCTAACTTCAATCAACTCTATGCTGATCTGACAAATTATAATTGGTCATTCTCGGATGGGATGAAAGACGTCAATATGGTTTTGGATAAATTCTATGACTGTCTCTATCGCATATTAGATGTCAATGTACCTAAATTCTCAGCATTCTCTAAAAAGACTTTTTATCCGAAGTGGTTCACCTCTGAAATTATTTCCAACATTAAACTGAAATTTTATTACAGACGTAATGGAACTCGACAAAAAAAATTTCCTGAAACCAGTTCAAGAGTTGCGCGGTTCTGTAGTAAATTCAAATTTCTGTTCTGTATAATAATTCTTTGGATCCCAAAAATATTCAATATATTCGGAATAAACAACAATTAATTTCTGAGAGTGAACTAATAAAAATTATGTCTACATTCCCTAATGATAATATTTTTGGAGATGATTTGATTCCACCGCTTTCATTAAGAGATGTTGATTATTGCTAAACCGTTAGCAATTATCATTAATTTATCAATTCAATTTCGTCGATTTTCCCTAAATTGTGGCAAAGAACCAGGATTTCTCCGATATTTAAAAAAAGGTACAAAAACTGAAGTGAACAACTACTGACCTGTATCCCTTTTATCAAATTTTCCCAAAGCTTATGAGAATTAATTAATTATTTTGTATTTCGTCATTTATATGAGCATCTTAAGAGTTTTATGTCACCCCATCAGCACGGTTTTGTTCGTTGGCGGTCAACAGTTAGTAATTTGGTCAGTATCTCACAGATTGTTTGTAAGGAGCTGGACAGACAGGGTCAGGTTGACGAGGTGCATACAGATTTTAGTAGCACTTTTGATAGTATAAACAACGAAATTTTGTTTGAGAAATTATGCGGCTTTGGCTTTACTATTTCTCTGCTGCATTTAATAGAATCCTATTTAAGTAATAGATCTAACTATGTACATTATAATGGTTTCAAATCTTATGAATTTTTCCATTTTCAGGTGTTCTGCAGGGATCTAATCTAGGACCATTGCTTTTAATCTTGTACATCAACGATTTGTTGCAGGGTTTCTCTTATCTAGTTCTTGCTTATACTGACGGCCTCAAAATTTATACTTCCTCTGCGAACTTGACTGATGTGGTGAGGTTACAAAGTAATATCGATTATATGGTTGATTGGTTTACTAAACACAATTTAAAGTTAAATATTAATAAATATCACTTTGTCTCATATACTCGAAAGATTAATCCAATTCCTTCCGCCTATTCGTTGAGCAATGTTGTATGCAAGACTCCTGCAAGATCTGGTGTACTGTCAATGAGCTTGCCCCACACATCACTGATACCTTTGCTTGTCAGCATCCCAAACACTGGATTCTTATCGTTCCTGCAAATCTTTCCAGAAGAATTACTATATTATATTTTAGTTTTGTTGTGAGCAAGTTGGGTATGCCTCTCAAATGTGATCTCCCTACTATATCTACCTGCAACTATTACTTGAAAAAGTTCAACGACGTTTTCTCAAGTACCTGTCATTTAAGGAGGACGGAGCATATCCGCAGCGCGGAATAGATTACATATCTTTATTGGAGAGACATTTAATGACTTTTAACTTATCGTCGTGAATGCCACGGCGCACTTTTTGTATGGCAGTTGGTTCATGGAGTCATCGATAACCCTTTTCTTCTTTCCTCTTTAGATTTACGCATTCCCAGACCTTCCTCTCGTTCTGCTCCCTCCTTTGCTTTACCTTTTTCTAGGACCAATTTGTCACAAGCCTCGCCACTGATCACAAATGTGTCGCTCAGCTGATCTGCACTATAATGATATTTTTCATGATAAAATTAATGATTTACAATATTAATTATTTAAATTTCCTCTGTATTTTCTTTTGTTTGTATGTACTTTCTCAATATTGTTGTCCTGTAACTGGTAATCTGTTGGACAATAAATCATTATTATTATTAAAATCTTCATTTTTCAAATATATTCAAACATATTTTCTTATTACATTCTTTATTTACAAAATAAAAAATACAAAACAAACATCAACTGTGTTAAATATACAAATTAAAATATAACATGACAAAGTAATATATATTTATATATACACACTAATAATGACTATTCAATAGCCGAAGCTTTGAACGATAACATCACAAATTACAATCCATATTCGTTAGCCTATTTTGTACAAATAAAATCTTTTATCGTAATCTCTTATGCGTCAAACATCATTAATTGAATCTGCCTGGTCTTTGAGGTTGCTGTTCGTTCCGGATGGGCGGCTATCCAATCTAAGGCACGCGCGATAGCGTCAGGAATTGGTGGAGGCACCGGCAAATGCGCTCCTTGCGGTTGGAAACCGTTTTCGTTCGCTACGTAAGACAAGGAGATGGGCGTGCCATCTGGCGCCGTGTACTGGAAGCCTCCTTGAGCCTCGACAGCAGCGTCATTGCTGCCGGCTGCGTTCTTCAATTGTCCTTGCTCCTGGGCCGAAATTCCATTTTCAGTTTCATAACTGAAAGAAATAATCATTAAGTTTCCTTATAATTTTAATCGCTAAAATTTAATTCACCTCCATTGATAAGAACCGTCAGCATTTACATCACTGGATTGCTTCAAAATAGCGACTGGTTTTCCTGGACTAGGAGGGTTCGGTGCTGGTCTGTAACGGCCACCTGATTGGGCAGCTACACAGCTTACAACTGCTACCAGAACCACCTGAAATAAATAAAGCTTTTAGACTATGCATTGCTCCAAATGCTTTTTCTTGGACATAATGTAGACATGTTTCTCTGAAAATTTTAATTATATTGTGAAAAGTTCAGTGCTTGGAAACAATAACAATGCGAGTTTGGCTAACAAAGTTAGTCTATTACAATAAAAATTTGGCAAAAAAAAATGAGAAATTGGTTACATTCAGCTAAACAAATTGCCGAATTAATAATTCAGTCAAACAGCGCATTATTCAATCGAACCAAAAGTACCATTTGAGTTAGAAGTTGTAGAAAGATTTAAAACTGAATTATGAAATCCTTCTGACGAATGTTATCTAAAATAGTCAAATGGTGTTCTTCATTTCACTGTAAGTACGGATTAATTAAAGCAATTCTCGGTCACCTTGGGCTCATGAGAAATAATGGTTGGTCTACTGCAGTTTACTGCTTTTTAATTTTCTTTGCTTTGCGTCAATATCACTTTTTGCTGTACATAACCTGTTACATTTGACGTATTTTTTTCCCCATTGAAGAGGTCCCTCATCCTTTCTCACTGATTGTGCAGTAGGGATTTTAGGTGACGAATAGATGATCTGCATCCTTATAAATTTGTCAAAAACTTGTACAAGATATTTCCGTTTTTTAACAACCTGTAATTTGAGCGAATCAAAAAATATAGAAACAGAAAATATGAACGGCAACCATTTGTCATTTGGATATCTTTGATTACCATTTTAACATCTTTTGGTAAAGAGCAGGATATATTCAATCCTATCCAAGTTACCTTAGTACCATTATTTGTAACTTCTGGTTTAAAATATTGTATCCAACGAATACGCAATAAGGCAAAACTTTATTTGTAAGCCTTCCAGAATATCCTCATTCCAAGTCTTAGTCATTGCATCGTATTCTTTTATATTTAAATTAAGAGCACTTTACTTTTCACTTTCTGGTTGATGCTGAAGATTTTGCTTTTTCGAGCTTCTTACAGTTTATAACTCAACATGACAAAATTTGATTGTATTCATCATTTCCTGCAACAATGTAACTACTCCGTTCCAAATCGATTACACACTGTAATCTTTGCATTGTTCGCCTTTCATCTGTCGCACATTTACCGGCCAAATTCTCAAAATATTTGCCAATTCTTCTTTCGAGGTATCTTTTCCAAATCTATAATCCTTAACCACCTATCTCAAATGTGGTAAACTGACTCTATATGGATTTTTGCAAATAAATTGTACTTACGGGATTTTATTGATTAATTAACCAGTCAAATTCATTTTACAGGACGCCAAAGAAAACTTCTAACGGTTTACCCGTTAGCTTTTGTTGGAACAAACACGAAAGCTTGCCAGATAACCTTTTGTCAGATTATGAACTTCTGTTGAAGAAAGAAGCATTTCTTAAAACGATTATATATTTTGCGCACTGGACAGTGTCAACATTTTTTGTACCATAAGAGAATTTGATTCTACTCTTGCACACTTCATCTAGGAATTTATTCTACAAATATTTGCCAACCCTCTGCAGCAATAGTCAGAAGTTACCACAAAATAGCGTAACAGCATAGAAGAGGAATCGGGTCAGGATAAATCACGATTATCGCAAGTATGCTAAATAAGAGGCGGTATAATAGCTTAAGGGCAACTGTAATATTGGTGAACTCAGATGAAAGAACGATTTGCGAGCATTCATTACAAGAATGTAACACGAGAAAACTATTACAGTGTTTGATTATGCAGCAACTAATGCATGAATAGAAGTTAAATGAGGTATTTCGAGAATTACGGGCAAAGTTCAATAATAGTTATAATGTTCATCACCTTGTTAAGCATGTGATTTTATCACAGGAATGTTAAAGAAGATGCTAATATTAGATATATTTTGAAGATACATTTTTATTTTCTTTTGAAAGAAAGTAAAAAAAGATTTTTTTTAGCAATTATCTGCAGGAATAATATAGCTGGATCTTTGTATTTCTTTATAAGAGAAGCATGAGAGCGAAAGTCCTTTACCTTATTTTCCTTGTAGTAGATATTAACTTATTACATAGAAAATCCATTATTCTATCTATGATTAAAGTAAAATATTTCTATTAATACAAACAATACAGGAGGTAATACTGTGGAGAATTATATGTTAGTAGCCATACATAAATATCAAAACAAAAAGGGAAATGCAGGAAAAGAAGGATTATAAAAGAAATATGGAGAAAGAATAAGGGCGAAATCAAAAGACAGAAAGAAACGTCAAACAAGAATGTAGGGTAAAGAAGATGTTAGAAAAACATTTGAAGAATGAATGAAGAATATACATTCAAAATTAAATACTTTTAGAAACCCACTGAAAAGCAAGAGAAGAACTACGACACAATTAATCTTTTTTCTTCCTTTTTTTTAACTTTTCTAAATACTTAAATATGGCGTAAATACTGGAAGAAGTTTTCAACTCGAAAAATGAAAACTAATTGCATGTGTTATCCAAGAAGTAAAGAAAGAAGCAGTACAAACGTACGGTTAATCATTATTATATAATTCACAAGTGCTCAAACAAGCAAAGAGTCAAATAGCAATATATGATTCAGGAAGATTACATTATAAAAAATCTATATAAACATAATACACATGTACTTTAAACTGCGAGTGAAATTGAATTTTACAAATATATTAAGGAAAGCAATCTTCTAATATACAATGTAATGCTTGACATTACAAGGACATGCAAAAAAAAACAGAACATACTGTGAAATATTCATAACGAAACAAGTATAAAAAGATTAGGAAAATACTGGCGTGACCACAAAATCATAACGTGTGAGTTAAATAAATAAAAATTGTGGCTTCAGTAATGATAGATATTTCAAATCTTTAAACTGCTGGTGAAATTAAATTTTACATCTAGGAAAGAAATCTTCTAATACACAATGTCAAGCATTCATGAATTACAAGGAGGCACAAAAAAAGGTCAGAACGTATTGTGAAATATTCATAACGAAGCAAAATGTAAAAAAATTAAGAAACCACCGGCCTGACCACAGAATTATAACGTGGGAGTTAAATAAATATAAATTGTGATTTCTCCAATTATAAATTCCTCGAATCCATAAAAATTACAGATAATTAATAAAAAAAAACATGCGTACGGTCATAGGTATTTACTTGACGGCATTGGTGGGTGATGTTTGAATAAAGAATAGAACTGCCATATAATGGCAGCCGCCAACCAAGCGAAAGCTATAAACAGCCTTCGTTAAACTTTTTTTTATAGTTTCTGTATACCCACTAATTGTTCGTTTTATTTATTGGATTTATTTTAATTCAAAAATATACGATAACAAAAGACATTTTTTTTAATTTCTGCATTACTTGAGTAGCTATATTTTTTTCACATACAAGATTTATTCAAAATATGGTAAATAAAGATTCATTCCATTAATAAAAATCAAAAATGGGCAAAAAAACAAAACACAGCTAACAAAACATTTTGCTCAAAGAAGAACAGAGTTACATATAGGTGACTACTATTTTTCCTTGTCCTGGCACTTATACTCTCCCGCAGAATTTTGATAATAAATATTTGCTGTAAGATGAAATGTTTACTGTATACTGCAATGTCTATTAATCTTACACTAAATAGTTTCAACAGATCACTTATTACAAAAGATGCAAAACATAGCTGACAAATTTGCGAGCGCCATCTACTTCTTTTCAAGTTAACCGTCGCATTTTGTAAGCGTGTAAGCTATCAATGTTCGAAATGCTGCTATCAGTTCACCGCAAGATGGCGCACACGGAAACTCATGACGATGACTTTGGGATTTGTTTATATCATTTACATGAACACGAGGCAATTTCATATTTATCTGGCATCGGAGCTATCATTTGAATATTAACGTGATGCACTTGGCTCCATCACACTCTATTGTTGTTGGTTTAACCATTTTTTAAGCTGATTCTATGCATGACAAAATTACCCAAACTTGGTACTGGAAATGCTGCAACTTCTCCTAAACCCCTCACCACAAACTCAGCTAAACTGGACGTACGTTTCATAGCAAAGCTATCATCATCAGCAAGAACACTGAACTAATAACTACACTAAAACTACCTAATTTATACCTAAAAAGGTCAAGGTACATTAATCACGGTCATGGCTGACTGCCGTCATGTTTAACTAGTCACTAATCCTAACTCCGTCTAATCTACTACTTATGCTTAATAAACCGTAAAGACAAGAATTTAAGGGTCCTAAATCTGAATTCATTAAAATATGTTTGTTTTTATATATTTCCATACCCTCATAACAATTTAATTGAC
>RXPK01002885.1:0-80778 GCA_004143645.1 Protaetia brevitarsis | reverse complement strand
ATGTGTAGGAATCTCGTTTGGCAAGTCTTCAAGCATTTTCCTTCAGAATATTCACTTCAGAAGTAAGATAGTCAGTGTATTACCTACAATCAAAATGACTATAAAATTGAATGCATATTTTACAATAGATTTGACAGATCAAAGTTGGATCCAGGTTCAATTCAAGTGAACTTTCTCTTTTTTTTTACAGTGTATTCTTATTTAAATTAGTCTAATAATGTTTTTATATGCATTGGCCTTTCAATGCATTGATATGTCAACGAATGGCATGGAAATAGCTGGAAATTTCGGTTCGTCACTGTTGTGTGTATAATAGTTGCTACTTTTGACAGTAATGAATTTAAGATTGTTAATTTACATAGTATAAGTTTTAAAATTTTAAAGATTTTTCTCTTTCAGAGAACCTATTCATTTATTTTAATTGAAGGTGATCCAGAATTTTGCATAATTATTTATTCATTCGTTTAAACATTCGACAGTCCTTCGGTCACATGCGCATTCTATGTATAAACAATGTAACTTTTCCCTCATTTCGTAAATAACGGACATCTGTTACAGTGGTATTCCTTGTCGAAGACAACGCTTTCAAGTCGTTAAAAGTTTTTAATTCGAAACGATTCAACAGCATGTTCGTCAGAGGCAGACGTTGTATCAATTTGTTTTCGAAAATTTTAAGGCTATTTTGATAAAATCCATTTTTATCCTAATTACAACCTAAAAAATTGTTAATTGTTTAACAAAGTTTATCACTTAAATATATCAAATTACCTACTACTTTTGGAATTTTTCCCAAGCACATTTTCCCGATATGTTCCTGTCCTATTGAGCATCTCCGTGATCTTAATACCTACGATGTACCAGGTCCCTATCGTACTCATATTCCATACCATTCCGATGCCCGCAGAATTCATCCTGTAGAAGTATCCTTGTCAAATCTCCAAATTAAACGTATTATTTCAATTTATCTAAATTTAATATACTTATATGGAAGTTCATTTAATACGTCAGCAAATCTTGGGTTAGGATTGTTTGTGTCAAAAGTCTGCATTTACTTGGGAAAATTTGTATAGTTGGTAGTATTCTAGTTAATAAGTATTGATTGTATCGTACGAACAATCCAGTAATTTACCGTCAAGGTTGGCTTCTGTTCCGCCGTCTGTTTAAGCATTTATAATCAGATTGAACGTCAGAACGCGGGAATTTTGAAATTTAGTTTTAGATGTATTCACTTCTCGATATGAATTTATATTGCAAAAAGAGATTACTAATAAAACGTTAGGTTATTATTAGCGATCACGTACTTACCTGAGACAAATATATCCTTAGATTTATGTCTGATTTCACACAGGTTCACATTTTGAATTTTTTTACTAATAACCACTTTTATCGCACTTCGATTTTCATTCTTACTGCGATATTAGATTGTGACTGGTAGGGTGGAGATGTCGTGTGTTTAATATAATTCTTACTTAAAAATGTTCGTTATTGGGTATAAAACAAGTAACATTTTCCGAAATAATGTATTTTGGTATTCCAAATGTAGCAAATAAGTACACAATAAATCGAAGAATAATTGATGAGATTTAAGAGGGATCTCATCATTAATGTAAGATATTTCTATATTGTCGTCTGAAACTACAATGTACTTAAAGGATACAAAATTGTAGGACGACTTTAGCCACTATACTGGTTATTAAAACTATTAATAATTAGGTACATTAAAAACGTGTGTAACACTCGGTTAATTAGCATACTTATGTTTCAGCTTACAAGGATCTTCAGTGCTATTTGGTCAACTTAATGTAGTTATACGAAAAAATCGTATATATACTGAATAAGTGAAGAATAAATGAGGGAATGGGGAAATGGAGAATTTTGAATTGGAAATCTCAATATTAATGTGAGATATTTTCTAAATTGTCGATCTCACATTAGGTTGACCAGTAGCACTGAATACTTTGATGAGTGAAACATATGTATGCAATATTAACCGAGTGTTACACAGTCTTTTAAGTGACCAAAGTACATAATTTAAGTTATTATTCTGGATTGTGGATTTTGATGTTAGGTATTAGAACTACCTGAAAATGTTCTCTCCAATACTGTTATTTTAATTATTATTACGGCCTAGAGCCGAAACCGTTTGTATAATAATTTAAAATAGGATTGGATAGAATTTATTTCTGGTTTTTTCTAATACCTAACATCAAAGTACTAAATGCTTGAATAACGAGTTTAGATGATGTTGATGAGCTTTTGAACTTCTATTCACTTATTATTACTATGAGCGCTTAAAATTTCTACAGGCTATGTATTTTGAAATGAACCCAAAGCATTCCCACCATTCCGACTATTATACTATTTATTAATCACTCGCGCGATTATTCACACAAGGGAGGTGTTCATTTGAAGACAACGAACATTCAAGAGAGTTTATTTCACGTTTTACCCTACCGGCATACGAATAATATAGCAACCTTCTATAATAATCATTTTTGCAGCGAATGAACGAAAAACAAAAATCTGAAATAATTTTTTATCAAAAGCTTTGCATGATGATGTAGGTGTTCAAGGTTCCGCTTGGACCGCTATTCTTTTTTACCTTTTCTATGATTTCCCTTTAAACATTAATGAAGGTCGATATTCAAACGAGTTATCTTGTAATTGCCGAAAAGGATTCTGTAAAAAATAAAAAAGGAGAGAACATTAATTTATTATGACTATGGGTAATACATTGCAGTATAATACACGACCTTTTTTGTTACCTACACTAATTTATAGAAACGCTTATACATAGAGATTCAAATATTGTCAATTCCGCTCCTATAGATAGTAACAGGGTGTAGTATATGCCGCGTGTTGTAATTGAGGTTTTGAACTAAGTCATGTTGGAACATATAGAAGTAAACGGTCTGTCATAATAGGAAAGTACCTATATTTGAACTCGCATATATAAACGACTATGGATTGGCTGTTTCTCTTTAAAAATGAAATGTATTAATTTAACTTTTAGGAAATTATGATATTACAATTAGTACTAACTGTGTTTAATTAAGTTTATTTATTACTTTAAAATTATAACATACAATAGTATAATTATAATGACAAAACTGCAACTCTCAGTTCCTCTATGGTATGCATGCGGTTCTATATTTTTACGATGCCAACATGAAGAATCTAATGGGGTTAGATCAGCGATCTTGCGCCATTTTTGCTCTAACGACACCTGTCAACAAAAACTGTTGAGATAGTGCAGTTTGTCGAGCAGTATTGGCTGGAGCATTATCGTGCTGAAAATAACCTGCTTCAAGCTCATTTTTTTGTAACTCTGCAATAAACAATTCCAACATCTGTTGGTAACGTTGGGCTGTTACAGGTTCCTCGAAGAAATTGGCCTCTTATTCGTTGCCTGGATATACGTAACCAAACTCTTTTTACGGGATGCAATTGCGTCTCGAAATTCGTTGTGGATTTTCTGCAGAGCATATACGATATTTTGTAAATTGATATTGTGTTAGATAAAACAGGTTCATCCGAGAAAAATGATTTGTTAGCAAGTCATCGTCCTTAAATTGTTATTAAACCATGACAATATTCCAATCGCTTATGGTGATCTAATGGTAATAATTCTGTACGTAGAAACTTGATAGGATGAAAATGTACTTTCTTTTGACAGCTTATTGCGCTGATAGTGTATGATAAGCCTATAAAATTATAAAATGTAATAAAGTATTTCACTTAATTTAATATTGATTTTTACCTGTTTGTTGAGCTAATTACCACAGATAAATTCTCTTATTTTCTTACAGTATTCAGAAATACTATGTTGTGATATTAGATTAAATATAAACGATTTGAAAAAAATTATAAGATAAATAATCGAAGATGCTACAACCACGCACGCCAATGTCGCTTTTCGTAATGTCAAGAAAATTCATTTAATGTATGAATTTGTATGTAGCTAACTTCGCTCATTAAATTGGTAATAGTATAGATAAATTTTTCGGAACACAGTTTTTTTCTTACGACAATCATTTTGAATCACATGGTATACGTTTATACATTTAATAGGTCGGTAAATGGGATATGTAATGCAAAAAAGGTGAAGCAACATTTATGCGTGTTCCGATAGGGCTCTAGTTTTAATTTGAAATTTTTAACAGATGTCAACGCCTCGATACATCATAGAAATTGAAGGCATCCACTTCGTTACCTTATCCACCATGTCTATCACTTCCAGTTAATTATCTAACGCAAACAGACGCGCTTAACCGATTACGTCTTTAGGTAAACAGGTAATTCTGACATTGACTAGTCGAATGCATCGCGTCCACAGCGCGATGATTTATTTCTTGACGCCGTGAGGTGTCGGCTAATTTTTTCCTCTTTAACGCGCGATTGCATCACTTGACATATGCATTGCGCGTGTACGTTCTCTGTCTTGCGGGTCTGAAAGCCGACGCGCTTTGTTGGAGCGTCGCAACTTGTAACGGACGATCTGTCACCGACTGTAAATATGTCCGTTACGATTATCTATCTGGTCGTCATCGGTGTTGTTATTTAGACGCAGTTGGTCGTTTTGATATTTAGCGGCAAAGGGAGGTTTTTACGGTTAAATGTATATGAATAACGTTGTTAGATATACTTTTTACGCTTAATATAGTTCTTGAGTCGCCTAGTGCTTATCAGGAAGACTGATATTGAACAATAACTTATAACCGAATACACATGTTAAGGTGATTATGTTAATGTTGTCGATCTTAAATTAGAAAATAAAAAAAATTGTGTATAAGGACATTAGTTAAGAAAGATTTCTTCATTGATTTGGCTACTATTTCTTAGGAAGTAGAAGGAGCACTTATTGCCGTCTTCTTTTCTCGGGCTTTTGACAGCATATATCATGACATTCTATTGAACAAATTAAGTTCGTTTGCTTTTAGCAAGTCAATTATACATATTATATTACCTTTCTGATTGCACGAATTATATATTTTATAACGGTTCGAAGGCGGACTTATAAATCTCCACATCAGTGTACTCCTAGGTTCTAATCTGGGGCCTCTTCTATTAAGTATTTTTATCAACGATCTCTGGACTGTTCCGTTTTGACATATACAAGTCGACTCAAAAGATGAAGGCGCATAAAGACAAGTTCCGACTCACAAGCTCAGATTTGATTCCGGTTTTGTTAATTGATAGTGGGGGGTCCTTCGAGTATTTTTGTGGAATATTAGCCACAGATGACCAGACGTTAATTTGTTTTAAATCCAAAATAGTTTTACATTTAACACTGCGTAGGCTTATCACAAGCCTGTACGGGGAGGAATTGTACTTATCTACTAAACGACTAGATTCTCTACGCACCAAGAAGAACAAATTATTGTCAACTTTGGCATTTCTACGTCGATGCCGAGACAAGAAGATTACACCTAACTTCGTAAAATTGAAACATCACATACCAACGGATGCCGCAAAGAAAATCTTAAGAAGAACGGAGGAAGCCTTACTACGAGAACGAGTGCATCAAGTGTATACGGAGCTACATCTGATTTCCAAGACGATCATGGAGCAACAAAATGTCAAAAGAAGATTGGGACCTTATCGACCGCATAACCTGGGAAGCAGCAGAAACTGAGTTCGAGAAATTCAGAACAACACAAGTGAAGAAGTTTGCAAGGATGGAAGAAAAGAAGATCAAGGAGCAACCTGGTGAACTGAAGAACGTTGTGTTTAATTTATCAACGAAGCTACTATCTGCAGACGAAACAAAAGTACTTACCTTAGGGATGAACTACGTCATTGCACCCAAAAGAGTACCAACAGAAGAAATCATTCACGGAGGTAGAAGCAGCGATCAAAGAATTCCGAACATCGAAGCAGAAGAAGTGCGACAAGAAGTAAGCAGAGCATTGAAAAGCAAGCCACCGAAACGCAACCTATCCAGGAAGAAGAGGCAGCACTTACAAATTTGAAAGCTGAAGAAGACATCGTTATCCTCAAAGCAGACAAAGGGAATGCAACAGTACTACTAAATAAAGAAGATTACCGAAAAAAGATGAAAGAACTACTTGACGAGAACACCTACAAGGAAATAAGAAAAGATCCAACGGAGAAGATCACAAAAAACAGTAAGGGGAGCATAAAGATTTCATCGATACCTAAAGAATGCAGAACAGATTCTACCAAGAGCCGCTAGACCACCAGGCTGTATGAATACCAAAAATACATAAAGAAGGAGTGCCATTAAGACCGATTGTAAGCAACATTGGATCACCGACCTACGATTTGTCGAATATTTAGCTAACTTACTAAAGCCAGTATACCGGACAAACTGCAAACGTATGTGAAGAATTCGAAACATTTCGTGGATATTCTGTCTACGCTAAAGACTGAACCTACAGACATTTTAGTAAGTTTCGACATTATATCGCTATTCACTAACATACCCACGGAGGACGCACTGGCCTTACTTCCAGAACTTGGGCTACAAGAAGACATCATTGAATTAGTGAAACTGTGCTTATCCACACATACTTTTTGTATGAAGGAAAATACTACGAGCAGAAGAACGAACAGCAATGGGAAGCCTTTTATCACCAGTAATAGCCAACTTGTTATGGAAGCATTTGAAGAAGAAGCCCTAAGTTCCAGCGATATGAAACCAAGTGTTTGCTGCGATATGTCGACGATACTTTTGTAATATGCAACACGAGAAGAAAAACTACAAACAGTTCTTGGAACAAATAAACTTACAGCACCCAGCCATCAAGTTTACCATGGAGAAGAACAAAATGGAAATCTCCCTTTCCTGATGTTATGGTTAAGAAAACAAAAGAGGGAATGCTACAGCACGCAGTATTTAGAAAGAAGACGCACACCGATAGATATCTGCATGCATGATCTCACCATCATCCGATGCAGAAGAAGACATTAATTACAAACATTGCTATCCAGAGCCGAAACCATCAGTGACGAGCAACATCTTACCGAGTGAAAAGATACATTTGGAGAAAGCACTAAAGAAGATATGTTACGCTGACATCGACATAAGGGAGCCAGTAAGAAGAAGACACACTGGAGAAAACTACAGAACCACGAAGAGGGATGGCGTGTTACCTTACATAGCAGGAGTCACCGAAAAAGTAGGCCGAATTTTGGAAGAAACGTAACGTACAGTACGCTTGGGACTGCAACGTCGATCCAGCAGTATCTACCGACCGCAAAGATAAGATACCCAAGGGCGCATAAAGGTATGTACAAGATAACATGCCAATGCGGACAGTGGTACGTCGGACAGACAGGAAGAGCCATCGACATAAGAATAAAAGAACACGAGAGGGACGCAAGATTAAGAAGGACCGAGCAATCAGCGGTGGCAGAACACATGCACGACACCGGACACAAAATGGATTTCAAGAATGTAAAAGTAATAACTACCACCAAGATACGGGAAAAGACTCATCAGGAGGAGCCATAGAAATAGAGAAGAATAAAACGTTAACAGAGAAGAAGGGTACCACCTTAGCAACACGTTGGAAAGAGCCTACTACGAACCGTCACGGTCAATGGAGCGGAAAACTACACGTTGGATGCACCAGGGGCGTATATAAGAAGAATGTCGGACCATGGAGAATCAGTTCAGTTATCCTGAAGAAGCTGTCAGTATGAACAGCGAAACGTCGAGCGAAAGTTTTGACACACGGCGAAACCCGCAAGAAGCTGTTAGTTATAGTTTTACATTTTAATTTATTTTTATCATTAATTTTCAACATATGGGTGTAATAGCGATAGAAATAGTGGCATGCGTGATGAAAAACTCAGCATGACGTAGGAAAAAATTAATCAAATTATTAAAAACTAATGTAAACCATTAAGCCTAGTAAGAAACCTGGGAAAATTATAATATCTTGAAGAGTATTACAAATGTGTAATTTCAAGGGTAAAGAAAAAAAATTAAAATTGAAAGCATTGTCAGCAAGACCTTAATTAATATACAGGGTTTTCCACGGAAGTGGTTAGTTAGAAGTTTTCCGGCTTAACGAAATTCCTTAGTTTTAAAAATTTGGGGTTTGTAGCAACTTGACACTTAATTTTTTTTAAAAATATTTCCAACTTTTTTACACTTCCGCTCAACCGGAAGTCGCCATGAACTTTGTTATTTTAAATAGAACCCACATATTTTTGAATGTACCATAAAATTCTATAACGATTACTACTAGGGATTCCTATACCTATATCTTCAACTGTTTTTGAGATATTCCGATTTTTGTTAAAAATTTGATTTTTATATGTAATTGATTGATTCTCACTTGGTTTAAGTGTCAGAAGTCTCCCACTTTAAAATTAACAAGTACTAACATGGTTTTACCAAAATATAATAAAGAAATTCATTAGAATTATATAGGGTGTTTAAAAATTAGTGGCATATCAAAGAATTTTGAAAGTTGCAAAACTTAATTTTTTCAAATAGAACCTCCTGTATATTTTTGTATTTTCGGATGTAGAATTAAATTTTACACCGATTTTCTGTAACATTCCCTATACCCATCTTCAGTAGTTTTCTTTTAAATTACTCGTTTTGTTTAATACCGCTTTCAAATGGCTGAATAATTTCTATTTGGTGGGCCATGACTTTAACATTACAACAATTTATTATTGTTATAATCATTGTTTGTTACACGTCGCGTGTTCAGATAGATGCATATTATGATGAGAGGGGTGAGGTGGGGAATCGAGTTCGGCACCATTCAGTGAGCCCCCTACATTACAACAAATCTTATTTTGATTTGATGCAGTGTTTTAGAGATACTTGTCTCAAGATAAAAAAAAACTCACCTAGTATTTGTATAAATTCACTGATTTGCTGAAACGAATACAGCGAACAGATTAACTAGAAACAAATACGATACGCAAAGTATTAGAAGCGCCGGTAAAAGGGTAACATAAGAACGAAGAGGTGTACATTCCGGCTCATTTCATCTGCTGTCTATTTTAACAACACAAACAGAGAGGCACATAGGGTCGACGGCTCGTGGAAGTCACAGTATTGACCCGAATATAGTGGTAAGTGAACACCACCTACCTTTGAACCCTACGCGCAGTGCGGAAATGCCCGCTACTACGGTCACATTCCACACCTACCTATTTAAAGTGGCCCGGAGCGATGAGATGGAAAGACAAAGACGCCAAGAGGGGTGGTGGCAGGAACGGGAATACGACTTACTCACATGCCTTATTAATTTTTGATTTGCGTTGCTATTTGCTGGTGTCCGAGATCGTCAGTAAATTATCCGCTTATTTGACTTTTTTTTTTTGGTTTTCCCTCCTATTAAGTCGAGAGAAATGAAATTGTTGCTTTCAGGGTAATTACATGAGAATTACAAATGAGAATGGTGTGTTATTTCGATGTTGTTAGATTATTAGGCAGACATGTCAATTCCATATCTCGTTTTGTGATATCAAATTGCATATCTAGATTAACGCAGCGTGTAGAACTTATACGTTGCTGTTTTTGTTGTTTAATCAATTACCTAAGTAAGGAATAATTAATAGTGAAAATGTCAGAACGAGTCAAACGTAAATAATTACTAGTATGACTGGTTGCCTATCACCAATGCATTGACATTTTTTTTTAGAACTGTATGGGGTGGTCCAAATTCCTTGTCAGAATAGGGCATCTCGATAACCGCAAGAGATAGGAAAAACTAGTAATCAAGTCTCGCTCTTTTTTTTCCGATATATAATCAATGGCGAAAACTAAAATTAGCTATATTCTTTGTTTTTAAGTTATAGCTAAAAATTGAATTTTGGACTTTTTCCAGAAAACCTAATAACTCGCTTGTCTTTAAGGCTGGGTTTTCACTCTATATATTCCTACAGTTGGTAGCGAGTTTTTCCCCTCATATTTATTAGGAATAATATAACAAAATTAAAAGAAATTAAGAAGTAAAAATGTTAACGTTCTTATTGTCCATCGATTGATGTTTTTCTTTTAACGATTTTTTTATGAATAAAAGAGATTTTTTTTTTATGATGGGAGTCGAAAGACATCACTCGAACCGAATTTTTTTATAGATCATTTTAAGGAAAGAGAAATTAAAAAATGAGCATCCGTTCTAAAGATTATGAGAGTTAAAAGAAATGAGTAGCAATTTTCGGCCATGATGAAACGTCACAGATTCAAACTTTGCTTTGTTTTTTTTTTTATAGATAGGGCATGCTTTGTTTGCATATAGGGTTGCCTGGCAAAATAAAGCTTGAATTCAAATTTTATGACCAGAATATTGGAACATATGCCTAGCGCCATACTGTAAACGCAAAATAGTATATTAAAAAACAAGTTTCATTTTGACGTTTCAAAGTACGAATTCAGAACTGAATTCATTAACTGAATGAGTGCTTTAATGTCAAATGAAACGTGTCTTTTATGCTATTTTTTGCAATTAGTTTTAAATTTCTCTTTTTGTAAAAGAAAAAACAGAAAAAATTTGATAATCTGGGAAATTTTGTGGGGTTGTCACCAGTTGTCACCTTGGTTTGGCACAAGATTTAAATTGACACATTTTTGAAATTTGTTATATATTATATTAATATAATATAATATAATATATTGTTATGGAGAGAGTATTTAATATTCTACTATTATTTAAAAAGGGAATGTCACTATTTTACTTAATTATATTTTAAAACTTATTAGATATATATAAAAAAAGATTATAATATGTAGCAGCAGACAGCTAGACGATGTCCAGGTGATGTAGGTAATCTCTGCATTTGGCAAGTCCTTCAAGGCATTTGCCTTTAGAATTTTCCCTTCAGGAAGCGAGATGATCAGCAGTGATACACCTACACATCGAAAATGAATATTAGAATTTGTATAGTATATCATTACAATAGATTTTGACAGATCAAATTTGGATCCACCTTTAATTCGAGTGAACAGTTTTATTTCTTTTACAGAGTATTTATTTCTGTAAATTTTTGTTTAATAATGTTTTTATATGCATTGGCAGACCAATTGCTTTGATATGTCAACAGACAGACATGGGAATTGCTGGAAATTGGATTCTGTAACAATTCTATGTGTATAAATGGTTGCCTACCTTTTGGGGCACAGTAATGAATTTTAAGATTGTGTTTTTTATAGTAATAAGCGTTTAAAAATTTCAAATATATTTTTCTCATAATTCAGAGACTCATACCTTTGTTATATTAAAAGTGTAAGGTGATTCCAGTTTTTGTAATTTTATTTATTTTCACATCGTTGAAGATCTGACAATCCTGTCGATCACATGGCCATTCTCATATGTAAAACAAATGGAGGCTTCTCATTTTGGTTATATTAACGGTTTCTCACAAAAAGACAGTTGGACTCCTTGCTTGGAGACAATCGCTTTCGATTCAGTTAAAAACATTTTCAATTCGAACCATTCAATAACCGAACCTTGATCGAGGCAGACATATTTCTGTTTGTTCTCTTAAAATTTAACGGCTTTTTCGATAAAATCCAATTTTATCCCATATTACAACCTAAAAAATAATTGTTAATTGTTAAACAAAGTTTTTCACATAAATTTTATTCCAAATTACACACGATTTTTGGGTAATTTTTCTTCAACGACGATTTTTCCAAGTAATGTTCCTGTCCTGAGCGACCCATCCTCTCTGACCTGATGTATCTACGAGTTACGAGGGCCCATATCCGACCTGTACAGTCCTGACCACCGATGATCGCAGAATTTGGTCCTGTAAAAAGGTACTCCACGTCAAATCTACCTAAAAAATAAACGTATTATTTCAATTCTAATCAAAACTCAATTATACTTATAAGAAATTTTATTTTAATCCGTTCTGAAAATTTGAGGTTAGAAAATCGTTTGTAACATAGCTAAACGAGCTCCAGTTATTTTGGGGAAATTTGTGTAATTAGGTTTATAAGTATTTGTTATGTTTTTACGTTACGAACCAATATCCAGTGATTTACCATCAAGGTTGGCTACTCGTGTTTCACACTTTATTCAAATCTAATATAACTCCATTTGAACAGTCAGAAAACGCGGGATTTTTAAAATTTATTTCAAACGTATGTAAGTAAGAAACTATGAATTTGAATCGCAAAAGGTGGAATCACTTAATGAAACTTTAGTGTTATTAATTAAACGAACTCACGGACTTACCTGAGATTATTATCCATAGACTTATGTCTGATATTAAACAAAGTCAGATTTTTGAATTGATTTAAATAAATAAAATCACTTTTATTCGCACTTAAAGTTTCATTTACACATAAGGGATTGAACACGATTAAGACACGACATTATCATGCCTAACACATCATTTAAACTGGTCTTAAACATTGAATTTGAGGGAGAGCACAATTGACAACATCCTTCCACCACATCCCAACGCGTACTGAGTTAAAATATAAGAAAGTAACGAGCTATTCAATATTTTTTTATGTCACCGCCCCTCGATCGGAAATTTCTTGCCTGGCAGGCCATCTGGCTGGTGAGACAGAACACTTCTAAATCAAAATTATAGAAAATAGATGACACTGGCATATATAAAACTTGATTTTTTTTTTATTCAATTAATGTATTTCTTTTAAAATTTATTTTTTTAATCCGGGCTGTATGCTACTGTGTAGCGTAACAATATATTATTATAATATAATATAATATATATTATATATAATTGCTGAACAAACCATTAATAATTTACTTCCGGAGAAATCGTACACTATGTATCAAAAGCGATACAAAAATTTTGAAAAATGGTGCAAAGAAAAGGAAATTCTTCATATTTCTGAGAACGTCTTACTTGCTTATTTTGAAATGCTACGTAAAGATTATAAATCGTCATCATTATGGTCGATTTATTCGATGTTAAGATCGTGTTTAGATGTACATAGAAATGTGGATATATCAAAATATATGAAACTTCAAGCATTATTAAAACGGCTATCTAAAGGTTATCAAAATAAAAAATCTAAAATTTTGAAGAAGAAGATATTCATAGATTTTTGAAACAAGCCGATGATAAAATATACTAGCTATAAAGGTTAGTGTTGATTTTATTTCGTTACTTTTTGTAAATTCTTTATATTCTAGGTTATTTTGATAATAGGATATAATGGAGCCTGTAGGCGAGAAGAATTAATTAATATACGTGTGGAGATCTTCAATACAATTCCGATTCATTATAGTCAACATACCTAAAACAAAAAACAATGTACCCAGATGTTCGCAGTGACTGATGTAAACTGCATCGAACTTATAAAAAAATATTAATAATCTGCGGCTTAAAACAGTTACTCACAACGTTTTTTTCTAACTTATCGTCATGGCTGCTTAATTAATAGTCCTATCGGTATTAACACCATGGGAAATGTTCCTAAACAAATTGCCAGTTTTCTTCATTTACCAGATCCTCATCTTTATACAGGACATTGTTTTAGAAGATCCAGTGCGACACATATAGCAAATACTGGAGGTGATATTTTAACTATAAAACGATTAGTTGCTGGAAAAGCACGGCTGTTGCTGAAGGTTACGTTGCCTCTTCTATGAAAAATAAAATTGATGTTGGAAATATGTTTGCACAGGAAAATAATGTGAATCTACCTGGACTTCTGGAAATGGTTCACAGTTTGAGTACTTCAACAGAAGCAATATCACTATCGCAGAGAACGATAATTTCAACAGAATGTTCTACTGCACACGGTATCACTATCACTTCGAAAGATAATTCAAACGTTAATATAAATGTTTATAAATAGTTGTACTATTTCAAAAGATAATTAAAAATATCAAATCTTACAATGAAATTTTAATATAATAACCTCAAACTTGCTACAAATGTCATATTGACATCTCCATTTCTGTTGCAATGTGACTAACTTAAAATAAATCTGCTTAAATGTTCCATTTCTATTACGCAACTAGTGCTGTAATAGACCCTATTACGGTACTAGTGGAATAAATGGTATGGTTACGGCACTAATTGCAAAAAATACGTTTACGTGCGTATACCATTCATAGAAGTTTAGATTAATAGGTTGTCTACATTTTTCTCACTTTGCGGTTAAAAACTGTCAGCCTTATTTGAAAATGATTTGTAAAGTTTAAGATAAATTGTACCCAGCCAACTTATGTACACATTAAACTCATGCTAACTGAAATGCAAAGAATGAAAACAATATTATAATAATAGTAATGGAAGTAAATGTGTAACATGCGAAAAGAGATCTGCTTTTCCACGACGATTGAATTCGGTATACAAAAAAAACCAATACTAATCAAATTTTTAAACACTAATAATTACTATAAGCTCTGCTATAACTTTCCACGAATAAATATCTTATTCACTGATATACTTCAAAACAATAAAAACAAACTCAAATAGATATAAACAATAAAACAAATGGCATATACAACAAGAACACCGGAAAAAGATGAACTTAGCTTAGGAGAATAAAACCGAATTATTTTGTATATTCCTATATAATTCAGATTTTCAGAATGGATCAGCATCTGGTGTGACTTGTTTATCGCCTGCTAGGATGATGGTCGTATAATGAATAAATCCTATGTTAAAATGAGACGGAAACATACATACAACAACTAAAACAAATTTTAATTCTTGTATTGTCAAACTTATTGGACTTGCGGTCCAATAAGGATTGTTGAAGATATAAATAGAAAATCTGCAAACGGTAATAATTACAAATTATATTTAAATAGTAATAAACAAAATGGCTACCTGTGACTAATCAGCATCTCGAAAATAATATTACGAACATTACTGCTGAAATATTTCTTTAAGGGGGCGGACACATCCCTCTATTTTCGTAACACGAACTAAATCACTCTAATGCAACTCTCTGTCGAATATATTGAACATGAGATGGCGCTACTAGTACCATTCGCTTACTATTGTTGAGAAAAAGTTTGAAGTGATAATTTAGAAAGTGATGCGTAGTTCTGAAAAGAGATGGTGCGTGTTTCGACCGTAAACATCTGGTAAACATATTCTTGGGAAATTCCTTCAATTATGATTTATATGTTTTCTATATCAAATATATTCATTTTGCATTTTGTATTATAGTGCTCTTAGAGTGGACAGAGAAATGTAAAACAGTAGGATATTTATATAGACAAGTTTATGGAAAACTGCTCGAATACTCTGAAAATACATTCCGAAGACTTGCAATTTAAACGCTTTAATAGATTATTAAAAAACAAATGTGACAAGGCCAATATATTTTAACAATGAATGTTTTTCCATGACTTTTTGTACCAATAAGTATTACATATCAATTAGGATATTGGAAACCTAAAAAGATTTGAACGGAGAATTTTGTTAGAAGTAGTAAAATGGTATAATTAAACAAATTAAATTATTAAAGCAGTGAATAAAACTTTTTTCTTGTTTTATTTATAATACATTATGCAGTTAACTTCTATGTCTATGTAAAATCTTATAAAGCTATTTGCTTATAACTTCCACTACTAGTCATGATTCTTTTAAATATTTCGACGTCAAAGCAAACATCACATTAATAAAATAATATCTATTATGTTATACATATAATATAATACTTAAGATTATTTATTTCCCTATCGTTAGAAGATGCCCCCTAAGTTCACTTTGTATTTGTAGGTCACGAAAGCGTGTCTACAAAACATCAGAGGTGCCAACAATTATGTCCTTACTGTTACATTGTGAAATACACATTTTATTCTTTCAGATTCAAGACGAAATAGTAGGATTTTTAAAATAAACTTTTTTACATAATGTTTTTTTCCACTGCAGTAAAATAAAACCCCGCATTTTTTTTGCAATAAACTCCAATTTCTATTTTAATTGAATAATATATTACACTGTAATTCTTCTAATATCTAATATCCTTTGCATAGTTTATAAGAAGAAATGAACAAACTACTACAATAGAATACATTCCGTCAGAGAATTGCGCTACAGAAACATATAAAAGCATAGCTTTCATAGCAAGTATTTCTAATTAATGACATTAAAAGCATACTTTTTGGTGTGCCACCTATGTCACGAATGCCAAACTAAAGTAATATCTGTTGTAGCAGATATCTGTAAACTTCTCTTCTGTGTATCCCAGTTTTGTTTTTCAAGTTGTTTATCATAATTAGATTGTTTAATTAGCTACTCTTATGCTTATTTTATTTCTACAACAATTCCCAAGGCAAGCCATACAATTTTATCTACATTTACAGCTCCACATTTAAATTGTTTGTTAATTTTCTACATCGCCTATTCATGCATGTTTCACTTTCTGTTATTCAACAATATATTTTAAGTATGCAATGGAAAATGTATTGTTTCGGTCCGCATATTCATGGAGAGTGTGTAAATGCCCTTGTTTTCCAGAAAAACCGCCTATGTTGCGAAAATAACTTGAACAAAGTAACCCATGTTATACTGCCATTATGTTGGCGCGAAAGAGGTTTGTAGACGCCCCCTTAATATTTAATTTTCACCTAATTCCGCTTATGCAGCGTCATCTATTATTGAGTAGAAAGCTGTCTGCACCTAACTTCACTTGTTACGAGATTTTTTTATTGAAAACCCGGCCTTAATGATACGAAGAAACTGCTTTAACATTGTTTATTCGTAATCATAATAGTAATATAGCTATTTTTAGCCTGCTTGAGGTTAGAAAATACGTCATTACTGGATGAAAAGTGTTTCTCTTTGGTTGAAAGTGATCACTTCCATCTCTTGGATGGCAAATGACGTTTCTGTCAATAATCAAAAACCTCAAATGTCAATTCAACGTTTAAGTATTTCGTTATCAGTAATGTTAATTCAACAAATAGTGGCTAAAAACGGATATTAAATTGCTGCAGGTACGTTATTTTATTGAAAAGAACACTTTTTATGCAAGTTTTTTACAAACATATAAACAACAAATTATATATCACCCTAAGATTAGAACCAGACGTGTCTAGGTATAGCCACTTTCTTGTTAATCCTACACATGTTCCTTTTTGCGAAAAATAATGTATAAAAAATAAACACAAACTTATATTTCATTTATTAACATTACAACCTATATTTAAATTGATTATTACATTTGAATTTAGAGCTATTAACCAGAATCATATATAACATATCAGTAATTGTTTTAAAATGTAATTAGATTTAACATAATTGGGCATAAAATAGTATACTATCCTTGGTGGAAATTCATTCCAGTATCGGGATTTGACTGACCTGGAAATAAAATAAATGCAAGGGAGAACTTAAAAAGTTTTACTCTCATTCCGACCTTGAACCCAAATTAAAAAATGTCACAAAATCACAGATAATATTGGAAGGTCAATTTTGTAGTTAACCAACGAAACAAAAAATAATTTCAATTAACTCTGTTAAACTGTTAACAGCAAATATCACGGCGCGTCATTCAGTTGAAATTTTTGTAAAAATGGCTGTGTATTCACACCAACAGAAGTTGTGATTTTAATCTACGAGGAATGTTACAGAAATAACAAAGTCGCTAGAATGTACCAACAACGCTATCCAAATGGATCATCGCCATCTAACAAGTTATTTGCAAAGCCAGCAAGAAATTTGGCTGCATTTGGGAGTTTTAAGAAGAGGAGAAGTCTTTTAGACCAAGGACTATAAGAAATGAAGACAGTGCAATTACAGTTTCAGCTCGAGTAAGTGTTGATCTCCAAATATCCATTCGACAAATTTCCTATGTAATTCGTATTTTTTTTTTCGTCACTTCAAATTCACTTATATCAAGCTTTGCTTCTTCAAAATTTTATAGCCTGGCTTAACGTGTGGTCAGACGAATCTTGGTTGGAACACAATTCTCACTAGCTTTGGGAAAACAATTTTCAAAATGTTTTTGGAATAAATTTGTAGTGTGGTGTCCATAGTGGAATAATTATTGAATACAGCCGAGTGGTATCTAGAATTTTTAAGGGAGGAATTATGGGAAAGCATAGATGAAGTTCTGTTAGAAATATGGCCAAATCTGCTATTATAAGATTAGCTCATAGTGGTAGAATTTTAACCAATATTTAAATGATTTTTATATTGGAAAAATGATTGGAGATCAAGTGATCCGCTAGATCTCCGGATATCATGCCACCAGACTTATTTCTTTGGCTATACCTTAAGGAGAGCGTTTAAGATACACCTCTTGTTGATTTAGAAGATCTGCAAAATAGAATAATAAAACACGAATGTGATACTACCTGGAAAATTAAAAGCAATTGACATTACCCTACGAATGTATCTTCGGGAATAAGTAAAGCTTCGACGTGTTTTCAGAAGTACAGTTCAAACCGTAAAATCTTGGAAGTATTTCCAGACATCGGCACCACGAACGGAAGAGAATGAAATGCGTCGATATTTCTGTCTCGAAGCTCCGTCGATCAGTCTTCTGTGGTAGTCCTTAAATATAATCGACAAAGGGACTAAATTTAGAACGCCTTTGTTATGTTAATTTTATGTAAATGTATTAAAATGTTGCTGGCAGGCTCACTCACGCCTTACTTCTTTGTACTGATATACAGCGTCGCAGATAATTATAAGGTGAATGTGTTCAAGTATTGGAGAAGATGCAATTACGTTGTAATAAAAGTTTAAAATATTTATAAGTTAAGATTAATAGGATAAATAGTTATAGTAAATAGAATAAGTAGGTTTAGTTGATAAACGTTGTAACCAGGTTAAGAATAATTAATTAAATAGAACAGTGCGTCTAGCTGTAAGTCAGCTGTAAGAACTATTTATGTATACAGTAAGACTACAAGAGATGATAGAAACGATAGAGTTCTATCTGTTGCTGTTATTATTTGTTAAATACCATGTAAAACCCAAAAAGGTGCTGATTACTCGAAAATCAGAACCTCATTGGTGCAGTCCCTTTACATGGCGATCCTTCCAGAGCCCTTGCCAGTCTCACTGCTGGTGTATGATGAAGATTTATATCAAGTAATTAAATAATTGATCCTGTGCCGAATATGCCAGCCTAATAATCATTAAAAGCAGCACTGGGAGTAATGGTGACCACTGACAATCAAACATCAGGAAAAATTAGACAGTGCGAAGATGGTACCATGAGTTTTCAAAACAGTGAGAAAAGAAGATTATCATAAGCCAAATAGGAAAGATTGAAGGAAGAACTGCAGCAACCGAGGAAGTACAACAACAACTGTCAGTTGTTGGTATACTGGTCCTTTTCTTTCTAATTTTGATTGTCGTGCTGTGACTGTGTCATAAAAATGAGCGCTGCCTAACAAACTTGCGATTGATTCATCGCAATTACGTGATATGATCGAGCAAATAACCAGCTCAAGAAAACGAATGGAATTACTTACGCGCCCAGACAAATAACCCATTCAATAATCACATTACGGTGTTTGAACTTTATGAAAACTTTAAAATGATTTTCACTGGTAAGATTACGTTTAATTTGTAATAACTACCCAAAAAATTATTAATTTTACATTCTTAAGTGAATTTTAATCGCACATAAAAAATTGTATATGTTTTTTTCCGGTATTTTTTATGCCCGCAGGGTGGAGTATTGTTTCCCTTACTGTGAACTACTTCAATAGAAGACCCAATTCGGAAAAGTCATCAAAAAGGGCTTCCGTTGCCTGGGGTATGCTGACTACCTTACAATAGTTGTCAAGGGTGGCTTCCAAAAGTTCTGGTGAAACGTATGCAATCGCTCTAAATACATTCGAAAAATTGTACAAACAAGAGTGACTATCAGTCAGTGCTTAGGGAACACAGGTTTTCACGTTCACGAGAGACACAATTACAGCCACTAGCGATTGGAAGTTAAAGGTTCAATATGTCAAAGGGGCGAAATACCTCGGGGCAGGGTTTGATCAAAGACTTGCATGGAAGACAGACACAGGAGGTGTAGAGTGCGTAGAAGATTTTGGGGCTTTTACTGCAAGATTATTCTGTCGTTATACACAAGGCCTGGAACTGGCCCCTGAAAAAACTGAGGCGGCCATCCTGTCCACTAGACGAAGGATGTCTCCTGTGTGCTTTGTTGTTGGCAACGAGACGATTACACCAAAGGAGGCCATAAAGTCCTTGGGGGTATGGCTGGACAAGAAGCTTACTTTTGCTAAGTATGTGAATGAGATAGTCTTTAAGGCGAAAAAAAAAAAAACCACTAGGGCCTTATCTGGCATAATGCCCAATATTGCTGGGCTTAGAGCGTCCAAACGGAGAGTTCTGGCATCCCTCGTCCAGAGTCAGATACTGTACGCTGTGCCAGTGTGGGACGCTGCCGTGGCTAATCAGAGGCTCTTGCAAAAGTTACGTGCAACCCAGAGCAGTGCATTCGTGTATGCAGCGCGTACACATCAATATCGGCGGAGGGAGCTTGTATCTTGGCGAGGGCTCCTGCTATTGAGCTACTGGTCAAGGAGAGATTAGACATATATCAGGGTGTCCAAGCCAAGGAGGCAAGAGTATGGTTGCTACGGGCATGGCAAGACCAATGGGATACGAACTCCAAGGCAAGGTGGATCTATGCGCTGATCCCGATTATAGATCCCTGGCTGCTGAAGAACGTTGAGATCGCCTACTACGTGACGCAGACTCTATCCGGACACGGTTGTTTTCGAGAATACCTTTGGAGGAAACAGCGGGCTTCATCTGTCATGGGTGGGCGGACATGCGTCAGACTTTCAAAACTAAAACAGCCAAGGAGTTCACGAAATCATCTGTACGGTCTAGCATGGAAGATCCCCGGAGTGACTGGCAGGAAACCACGGAAGCCATACGAAACATCATTCGTCGAAAGGAGCTAGAGGAGAGACAAGCTAGGCACATGTAGTATGTAGGCTGCCCCTACAGCGAAGTAAGCACAACCTCAGGGCGAGACTCAGTTACATAAGTTTGTTATGTCACTGTTTATGTCTAACCCTGTGCAACAAATTCAAAAAAAAAAAAAAGACATGCCTATCCTATACCTCAATCTAAATTCTGTGAATGCAGTCTATTCTACACACAAAAAAAATATATATAAAAATAATAATAATTATAGTTCTATATATAATACAGCATATTAACGCGAACTCTGGGATTGCAGAAGCACAGATCGCAGTCCCATTTTGAATTGGGGAACCGAACACAGTTTTAGTGTGGCAGGTATATTGTTATATTTTTTGTAGATTCCGTACGTAAATGACCTTTCGAATAGAGCAAGTTTATGGGACGGCTGGTGAAATGAGCCACGAGAACGAGTGGTAGACTGCTTGAACGTCAGTTCTAATCGTATTACAATACAAAATATTGGAGATTTAAATAGTAAAATTTTATGATACAAGGTTGTTTAAATTGTAATGCCCTTCTATTTCCCTATTAAGCCAACACTGTCAATTATTTAGTGATGGAATAGCTTAATTTTTTCAATCCATATATGTACCGCAAACACGAATTTTGTACATTTTGGATGCGGTTGTTAGTAGCAACATCCAAGCAGGCATGATAGATCTCAGGGCAGCTAATTGAAGCGTAAAAGTACATATGCCTCACACAGATACTTTTTAATATTCGGGTTTAATACTGATCGGTAAGGGTATATTCTCTTTAAGTTGCGCGTAAGATGATTTTATGTAGTTGCCTATATGTTCACGAAAAAGAAAGGTATTATTTAACGTTAGTCCTAAAGTTCCGCTGCACGGTGCGAGAGTTGGGGTGGTTTTAGTGGGTACACGAGCTCTAGAGAGTTTCGGAATCCCACACTACTAGGGAAGGGTAGAACCGGTACCTAGTGCCTATAAAAGGTTTCCACTTACAAAAACAAAAAAAAAAGTATAGTGGCCAAAGGTATGGCAGGTGGGGGCGGCTGAAACAATAAGTGGTATACAAAGGCTGGTGTCTGTAATAAAGAAACAAAAAAAAAACAATCAGGGTGTAAAGACTATTTACAGTTAGGGGACGCGAACGCGTATTTATCTATTTCGGTTGAGGCGGCGTGCGTTATTTCGGGTATATTACCAGTAGATTTACGTTCGAGGAAACTTGCATTTCGTAGGGACGCAAATAAAATATGGTTTGAGGGTTGAATTAGGGTAGCGGGAATTAGATTAGAACCGGGCGATTTAGAAAGGCGCCTATCAGTTACAAGGTCTGGGGATGCTTTCCAGTTCCTGCTCCCCGGGTAAGGTTTTTGCATAGTTTTCTCTTAGTCCTTGGCGAATGCTGGGAGATGGAGCCACTTCAATAATAACAACTGATAGCTGACCGATTTATTATATTTTTGTTATTATTATTAATAATCATAGAGCAATTATTTAGTTAGAGTACATTTCAATTGTTATAAATTCATTAAAACGATAAGTTCCGTGTTGTGTGTGTAAGTGTAAAGATGGCAAGAATGGATTAGTGAACAGCTTCTAGAACAAAGAGGATCACAATAAATATGAAAAAGTCGCAGTGAAACAAGTTCGTATGGTCCCCAAACTAAGCTAAAGTTTGTGTAACTTCGCTAGTTGAGTGAACCCAAAATGAGAAGTACATATGTCGATGTAGAATAGTGGAACTAAAGTCATTATTGGTGGGGGTGAGTTTTTTTTACGATAGAAATTACATTAAATACTTCTATCAAAGTGACAGGAACACCCCTAAAGCTAGTATAATAGACTCTTCCGACCATTTCAGCGCTCAAAACGGATATGACGACATATGTACTTCTTATTTTGGGTTCACTATACCTACTCTTACTATATACATACATCAGTTGTCGATAATTGAATGAGTGCAGAAGTGCAGAAGGCACCTTTGGAGTACTTACCGTTTAGATTAAACAGAACTTTGAGTGCTTGTCGCAACATAATTTTTATAATTTATTTAATTGACGGGGCAATAACAGTGTTGGATTTTTTTATTTCTTTTAATTAATTGAATAAACATTATTATTCCTTAAGTAATCCTTCTAAAATTAGTAAACCTTCAAATCCCTTTTGTTTCTTTCTTATGAAACTATAACAGAAAATTATTAACCGCTCTGTATATAAACGCGCTGTCGATATGAGAAACGCAGTTTGAAGTGGGTGAAACAAGAAAATATATCTACCTACTATAATTAGAACAGGAATGCCGAGCGGATCGACCAGCAGGCTGGCCAACTCGGTAGTGGTCGCGTACTCACGTCCAGATAACAGGTTTTAAGTAACCAGCGATTTTTAGTCGCTCGTTGTGATTTAACAATCTGTGAATGACTGCTAGAGATTGATGTTTGAGGAGGAAAGGCGACGCTCGTATTATTTGTACATGTTTATTAAACAGTAGAAGATACACGTTGTATTCCCGCAATATTATATTAATATAACCACATCTTTAATTTTTGCTGTGCAAGATATACTATCTATATTATTTTACATACAGGCTGATTCAAATTAAGTGCACATTGCTTCTGCTTGTTATTATTGATTCTAGAAAGTAGGTTAAATTAGCAAAGTATTAAGGTCTTTAACGCTGATTAATTATGTATATTTACGAAAAAAACGATGAATGACCATTTCGAAAAATTTTGCATTATATATTTTTTTAAATTGAACACCCTGTATATTGTTAAAAAAAATGAAAAATATTTTAATTTATGATGCAAAAGTATCAATAAAATATTGTCTTAAATCGAATAATAAAGAACTTATGATGGTTTTTATCTTGTAAAATGTAGAGCAGTATAAAGAATCAACTTTTAACAAAACAGATACATGGCTTTGTGGTTGATGTTTATTTTAACATATTACATCTTAAAATAATGTCGTTGAAATTAAATTTGAAAAGGAAAAAGTAAATGTATAATTTATAAATACTGCTCAAAGGTATCACCTTTATTCTTAATACATTTTCGTGTCCGCTTGAGTACACTCTGAGTAGTTTTTAAGATTGTCCTTCCATCCAATTGGCGGAAAACCTCCCTAACCTTATTTTGCAATTCATTAAAGTTGTTGTACCGGTTTCTGTATATTTAATCTTTTACATATCCCCAAAGAAAAAAGTCTAAAGGTGAAAGGTTAGGAGAGGGTGCTGGCCATCGAATTGGGCCATTTGTACCAATCGACTTATCAGCAAAGATGATGTCCAGATAGTTGTGAACTATGCGGCAGTTGTGTGCCGGAGCATTGTCCTGCTGATAGTACAAGTTTTGGCGCTTCAGATAATCCTCTAGAACGGTACGAATAAATTCCAGATATCTATCTCCTGTCAATGTACCATTGTAGAACACTGGGCCAACGACTGTCGAACCAATTAATCCGCACCAGACATTAAAACTAAATCGAACTTGTGCAGCATGTGGACGCATTATTAATAAATTTTCTTGTGACCAGTAGTGTTCATTCTTCTTATTAAACATTTCTCTATTGAAGAAATTAGTTAGAAACCACTCCATAAAATACATCGTGCTCCATTAAAATTTTCATCGCAAAAATTAATAAACCATTCACACAAAGCCAACCTCTTGTTCGAATATCCTGGTTGTAATGTTTGTGAGGTTCGGTACTTAAATGAGATATATTTATGGTTTTTTTAAAATTCTGACCCGTAACTTAAACCCAATTCCTTGGTAGCCCGTGTATTTGCTATGTATATTTGAATTGAAATCTGGAAAAATTACATTCTTAACTCTTGGCTTTAATCATAGAACAGCAATAAAGACAAACGCAAGTCCTGTACAATTCGTTGGAAACACGTGACGTCATGACGGGGCGGCTAGCGGAGCCGTGCTTAGGCAATATGGCGCCAGATTTTAAAAATTAGATATGTTTCGATTTTCCTTAATCTCATCAGTGTGATACGTCTGCTAATAATGGTTCGTATTTACGGCTTACATTTAATTTAACAATGTCGCGATTACGTGATTTAATTTACTTTTTAACAATTTTTGAGATTGTTTTTTTTTCGCTAATAATCGTAACGTGTTTCTTATCATTCATCTGATATGAACAATCACATTTTAAGAACTTAGAACTTAAGAAAGTTAGTTACAGCATTGTTAAATTAAATATTAGGCGTGAATATTGACCAATATACTTGCAGATATCACAGACATATCTAATTTAAACAAATAACTTCGTCTAGAAGTTAGGTTAGAAAGACAATTACTAATAAACATTGAAATTCTCTTTTAAACATGTTGCTTCTGTTATAAAAACATAATGAAAATTTAGGTAGCAAATGAAGATCTCTCTGAAAGCAGGAAAACTTAAACTCTGAAAATTCTAAAACATAAATAAACTCTAATAACACGTAATTAATAAAGTCTCCATATTAAATTTGGTTTATTTAATTTTGAATACTATTTATAAGCAAGACTTTTAATTAAACATTAGAAAAAAAAGAAATTTTGTTGAAATAACCCTTGGATTGCGATTTGTTTAAGGAAATTGCCTTTTGTTGTATGTATTTATAGATACACAGCCAAAGACATTTTTTAATGAAACTAATGTAGAAATGTGCGAGCAAACGTGAACAGATTAACGAAACCTCTTTACTTTGTGCGAGTGACAGGAAAGGGGTGGGGTAGTCATTGTTTAGAGATGAAACTGTACACGATCATGATAAATTGGTAAATGACATGAATTTGAAATTAAATTGTTACTATCTTGTTTTAAAAGAAGCAAATTACCCGATTAATTTCCAAAAGTAAGTGATAATGGAGACAATTCATTATTAAAATTATTAAAGAGGTTGCCAGAAAAATAGCATCGCACTTAAAATACATTTTTAAGTAATGGTTATTGTAACCTGAACTATCAAAATGCCTTGGGCATATTCGAAAGTTTTTTACCTATGCGGTATCATATAATATCCTTCCAAGTTTTCAGCGTTGGTTTATATATTAGAAACCTACGACGACGAATTCATTCTTTAACTCTATCAATACTTTGATACCCAGGAATTTACAATTTCTGTGAATCTTAGACATAGCTATAATTACACAACGAAAATTTTGCATTAAATCTAGTAATTAATTTTAAAATAAAAATTTATTACTTACGTTTTGAATAGCATAGAGGACGACGTTTTAACACTATTGGCGGGTAATTACAACTGTGGAATGAATATTAGCGGACAAAGTGGTCTTGTGGTTGGGCAAACGTGGGAAATTATAATAAATCTATTAAAAATAATGGGAAATTTCCCTAAAATTCCTACCTGCATCATATTCACAATTACCAAGTGTTTAAGGTTAGATTCTGATACTATGCTGATACTAGGGATATTAGGTTTATGAAGCGATAATTGCCAACATTCATTCAACGAACTGAAGTTGAATTTCTTTGTGACAGAAGTAGGCGGCCGCCTCGTGGCTATGTTCGTTTGTTTCCAATAACGCGTATTACCTTTTCATACCCATGCCTTTAATACCAAGTTGTTTCACCAACAGGAACGCATTATCCATGAACTGAGCAGAACTCGCAATTCTGAGAGCGACCTCTTAATACAATAGAGAAGATATCAAATTACCCCAACATATTATGCCCTTCAGACAAATCAACCCTAACCACATCATCAGGACATTTTTTTCCATTCGAAAAAGTATTCCCAAATAAATATTCGTGCCCATTCGGAATCGATAGTATACCATTTCGGAAATGGTCACTTGTACGCACGCATCAATTTTTGCCTGTAATTTAATTACAGAAACCCGGCAAGTATTCACGAGTGGGGAGTTTTCCTGTTTGTCTTTTTCCCTTTCCTCTATTTTTTTTTTTTCTGTGGGAGAGTGATTTCAATTTATGCTCGTTCGGCGATGGGGTGCCCAGTTTTACGGCCTATAAAAAAAATACTTTAATTATCATGAAAGCAGTTCTTATCGATCTGTCCAGTCATCTATCTTAGTTAACTAGTATTCTTTATGGAGGATGAACAGAATCTCTTTTGGTATCTGTGGTGGTGCAATTAGCAAATTAAAATGTCAAATTATTATATTTACAGAAAGTATTTAGAATTCTGAATGATTTTTCGCAGGGTTTAATCGTTCTGCTATGGATAATTTTGTAATTTTGGCAACATAATGTTGGTAAAAAGACTATTGTTATTCTATCGACATTGACTACAGAAAAAAAACATATTATCTCCAGAATTGTTGCTAGTAAGGAGTTTCTGAGAAATTTCAATCATAGTAGCAGAATATTTTGTTATTATTAATGTTTATTTCTTTTTATGTGTCTTCTGCACAAATGGTGCAAGTAGTGGTTTAAATCACTTGCAATATCCCTTTCTTTGTGATAACGACTTTTTGTCAAGAAATACTGCCAGATAACTGCCTGTTATCAGCCAACGGATGTTATTCATATGAGATGACTAATCTCACCATTCAGTAAATGAGTTTTTATACAGGGTGACATAGAAAAAACTACAATGCATAGCAACATGTGATAGAAAATCAAAAAATAACAAAAAAAGTTCCCATACACTAATGTCCGATTGCTTTTTGTTTTTAAGTTACAAGCTGTTGAAGTTAAAAGGCTTTTATTAAACAAAACAACATTCAAAAATATAAGATACATATCAGTTCTGCATAAGGTGTTTAAATTGGTGACCTTGTTCCTGAATACACATTTCCAATCTTCGTGTTAATGACTGACGGCATCATTGAAATATGTTAGCATTATTACGAAATCTGTCAGCAGACTCCACCATTCTGTTCTATAATTGTTCTTCATTATTTAGTTCTGCGGCATACACTTTTCCTAAATCCCCAAAATGAAAAATCGAGGGATTAAGGTCGAGACTACGAGTTGGCCATGGTATAGGTGCCCCACACCAAATCCACCTATTTCCAAATTTTCCTTGCAGAAATTACCTTACTCTTCTAGAATAGTGAGCTGGCGCGCTGTCATGCATATAGTACATACTTCTTATAATATTCAATGGAACATCTAATAAAGTATTCAGTTCATTTTCCAAAAAAAAAATCGATAGAGTTCGCCTGTCAATCGTCTGGGCATTTGAAATGGACCAATTAGATAATTGTCGATTATACCTGCCCACACATTAATGGAAAACCCATACTGGTGATTCCGTATTACGTTCTGATGAGGGTTTTCATAGGTCCAATAATGCATATTTTGAATATTCAAAATGCCATCGCCACTAAAACCGGCTTCATCGGTAAACAAAATGAATGACAGAAAGTTTTGCCCTTTATTTTGCAATCACTCGCAATATTGTAAACGCGGTAGGAAATCCTGTTCCAATAGGTGATGGATTTTTTGGAAATGAAATTGATGAAGAAGTTGTTCTTTGAGGACTTCCCTAACAGATTCACAATTGACATTCGGTACAGCTGCACTTATTCTTCTGGTGCTTATTCTAGGATTGCCTTCTACTATTTGCAAAATAGCTTCTTCATTTGCAACGGTACGACGAATTCTGTTAACCCCAGAATCAAATTTTGGTTTTTTGAAGCAACCATCTTATCCCAAACGTCTATGTGCGTCAATAAATGTTCCTAACATTAGGAACTTGCCTTAATGAGTATCTCTTTCGATAGATCCGTTGAGCTTAGGAAGAATTTGAACGAGCTTCGCCGTAACACATGATCATGTCTACGACAGTATAGCGCACCATTTTGAAATAAAACTTTTAAGACACTATGCTAATATTGGTTTGACATTTACCAAATATTTTATTTCATGAAATCACAACCTACCTTACCTAGATAATTGTTTTTATTACCTAGGTAACACTAAAATACAAGAACAATATAAAAAGCAATTTCTAACTTATAGAAAAAAAGCAATCAGACATTAGTATATAGGAACTTTCTTTGTTATTTTTCGTTCCTCTATCTCGTGATGCTATGCATTGTAGTTTCTTCTATGTTACCCTGTATACCTACCGCATACCGATTTACTGAAGGATGCTGTGTCATCCCATATACAATGCCTCTTTGTGGTTATAGGATCCCGAAACGCGTATTCATCTATTTCGGCAGACACGGCGTGCGTTATTTCGGGTATATCACCAGTATATTTACGTTTGACGAAATATTTTATAGAGACGCGAATAAAATAGTGTTTTAGGGTTTAATTACAGCAACGAGAATCAGATTAGAAGCGGGAGATTTAAAAGGTGAGAGCCGAATATGATAAATTTATAGGCATCTTTGGACAGAGTTTAGATTTTTTTTTATTTGTGTGTCGAAAGTGAGGATGGCACAGAGGCGGCTTTTGTTGTTTATAATAGGGATATTGAAATATCCAATCAAAATTTTAAATTATATAAGGCACAATAGAGAATTTATACGGGACGTGAGAATTATAATTATAACTGATAGCTTATCTGTATTAGAAGTGGTATTATAAGCTTCTTCCCAGATCCTGCTCCCAGAGTAAGGTTTTTGTCATAGTTTTCCCTTACTCTTTGGCGGATGCTAGGAGATAACTAAAGAAGTCGTTCTATGGGCGAAAATATAGTAACACCTGATAGCTGACCGATTTGTTATAATCATAGGGAAATAATTTAGTTAGGGTAGGAACATTTCAATTTTTATGGAATCCATAATAGTACTTAGAATAGGTAGCCCAGTGCAGTACCTCTAGGTGGAACCAGTGGTGGCTCGTGACAATATTGAGTGCTGGGACCAATCATCGGTATTTTTCCAAAAAATAAGAGGTCTTTAATGATTAATTTGTGATTTGCAATGGTGGGGCCATGGCCCCGTGGTTCTTTAACAGAAACCCTCTCTTGGGTGGAGCACGGAGTTTGGGACGAATTGTAATGATTTAGTTTTTGATAAAAAAAGTGTGGTTATTGAATGGCTACGTCCTGCAAAGTAAGTGCTTTACTTTTCTGGATAGAGGAAGTTCTATTTATTTTTCTTGAAATTTTGATACAATTGAAAACTATCTCAAGTGAAATAAACAAACAGTTGTTTCTGAAATCTTGGGATGGAAAGGCATTTTTAAAGAGAACTAAAGTAAGGTTATATCTGGGATTGCTTCCAGTCTTAATAAATAGACCAGATAAAAATGAGAAATGTAGCAAAGCAATGCCATCCAGTCAATAAAAATAATTCCTTTATTATATTATATGGACTGTGTAGGTCCCAGTATATTCCTTGAAAAGTTGAATTCATATTATAGTTTTTTGGAAACTGTGTTTGGGTTGCTTTAGTGGTACCTCAGTAATAGGAATCAGTACCTTGAAGTTAATTTCATTGACAGGAAGGGAGTGAAGTCTAGGAGAAGATAACATTCCTTACCAATAACGCTAGGAATACTCCATGGTTCGATGCTGGGTCCTTATTATGTGTTGATGATTTATTACAAATATTTTACTCTGTAAAATGTATGGGTAGTTTTGCCCCACTGTGTATCGTTTACAGGCATGTGTAAGGTTTGATCATCTTGAAGAACTTGAGGGCCATGTCTAATTGTTCCTTTTTTTGGCTACTCTCTTCATCAAAATGAGGGAACATCAGGTACCACTTCAGTAGCTGTCGTTGGACCCATTGCCCCGGTTATACATGCGTGAGCTTGAGGCAGCTAGATTGGTTCTTTTAATTCAAACTACTAATCCATAAGTGATGATTGATGAATGATACTTTTGGACTGCTTATTCAACTTTTCCCGCAAAGTTTGAGCTTTTTCTTCAAGTTTGTGTGCTGATTCCAGAGAAGTTTGATGCATAGATTTTCATTTTCATTCATTCATTTAGTTAGGGAGGGCACCTATAGTCCGTGCACTTGAGCTAGGTGCTCATTGTACCATCCCTATTAAGTCTCTTACTTTCACTCGAGCAGCTTGGTGTTCTCTATAAAGCCCAGTGGAAACTTGAGAACCCTCGAGGGCTCCAATAGATCCTTCCCGAAATAGTTCTGTGCAGATTACATGTAAACTCGTCTCCTCCTGTTGTTCGCATTTTCTGCACCACTGTTCGCATACTCAACCTGTGTTGTATAGATGCTTTTTCAGGTGACAATGTCCAGTTACCAGCACAGTAATGGTTTTAGCTTCTTTGAGGGATAGACATTTAACTTCCATTTTTCAATTAAGGTTTTGGCTATCTACCTTTATTGTTTTAAGGTTAAATTTTTTGTCTTTGAAAATGCTGCTAACGGGATCGACATTAGCTTAGAATAAAATAACTTTTATTACTACTGGACACAATCCGTTGTAATGTGTGTAACTGTCGTAATGAAAACCCACTATTATACACTCGCGAATTTTATGCACGCGGATCGTTGTGCGGTTGGCACATCATAAAATCAACTTGGAACGCATCTAAACGAAATGTATATGCATATATCTGTACGCGCGTGAAGTGTCAATAAACAAAAGCCAATATTGTTTTATTAACACGTGCTTGACCCTAAAACTCCTCATTTTAAATCCGTTCTTGGCGAACGCGCGGGAAATACGTGATGCTTTCACGCTTATTGCATTTGCATTGCTTATGCCGAGCGGCCATACAATGCGGAATGGAAAAGACAAGACGAAGATGCTTGGAGTCGTCAGTTTGTTTCGTAGGCAAATCACAGATTCAGTTCGGTACACCGTTTCATAAATATACTGTAACGTTTTCGGGATTCAAATGATCACGCAGACGATGTATTTATTTAAAGATGTTAATTTGTACACTTCATTCATTATTCATTCATTCATTCAAGTTAGGGTGGGCACTTGATGTCCGGGCACTTGAGCTTGGTGCTCATTGTACCATCCCTATTGATTCTCTTATTTCACTCGAGCAGCTTGGTGTTCTCTATAAAGCCCAGTATCTTGCCCAGTGGGAACTTGAGAATCTTCGAGGGCTCCAATAGATCTCTCCCGAAATATTTCTGCCTGAGTACCTTCAGTTCCTCACATGTGCAGATTACATGTATACTTGTTTCCTCCTGTAGTTCGCATCTTCTACACCACGGTTCGTTTACACGGCCTGTGTTGTATAGATGCTTTTTCAGAGGACAGTGTCCAGTTACCAACCCAGTAGTGGTTTTAACTTCTTTCTTACTGCACTTGAGTAGGTTATCAGAGAAACTACCATCCCACCCCTATCAGCGTTTTGGTATGGAGTTGACCTTCAGTCGACCTCCATTTCTTTGTACTTTCTTTATCTAACCAGGTCCAGATCTCCCTTCTTGCGGAATCCTTAGTAATCCAACATACGGGCTCTGGACCCATGAAGTGTCTCTTAGAGCCCTCCTTGGCTAGTTCATCGGCTATTACGTTGCCTTTTATATCCTCATGTCCTGGCACCCAAGTCAGAGACACCGTGTTGTCTCGTGCCAGTGCATTGAGGGATCGTTTGCAGTCCCTAACTAGTTTTGACCTAGTTACAGGGTTTGAGACTGCCTTAATGACAGCCTGGCTGTCAATCATTATATTAATTTTCCTCCTCATGTAGCCCCCCTTTTGCAATCATTTCTGCACAGGCTGCAAGGGCGAATACCTCTGCCTGCAAGACCGTTGTATATTTCCCCAGGCTTATGAATATCCTTTGATTAGGACTGGACCCACAAATACCGGCTCCAGTCCCCTGGCTAGATTTGGATCCATCCGTGTACCAGTTTTCGTTAGCAGTGATCTCACTACGTGCCTGGTCTCTGTTCGGTATGGAGATTTTCACCTTTTCAGTGAAGATAATTTCGGGTGCCATGCTGTCCGTGGGCATTTGTAGCAATGGCCCGTCCAGCAGCGTGCCCGTAGTATAAGTGTGTCCTCCCACCCTGAAGTTGGGATGCCACAGGTTGTTGGCTTTCGGTCTAAGGATCGCATTCATTGCCTCCGCTCTCACATAGAGTTCCAGCGGGGGGAGGCCCACAGTGGTCTCCAGAGAGGCGGTCCCTGTACTGTTAGTTGCACCAGTGATACCCAGCAATGCCTGTCTCTGGTCAGCGGTTAGCAGCTTCGCTGCGGAGGACACTTCTGTCCTCCTCCACCAGACTACTGCCCCGTAAGTTATCGCTGGTCTTATCACGGCAGTATATAGCCAATGGATCACCTTCGGCTTTAATCCCCAGGTTTTGCCAGCAACTCTCCTGCAACTAAGTGATTTTTCCAGCTCAGTTTCGCATCAAGGGTAACACTCAGATACTTTACTTCCTTTGGTTAATTGTAACTCCTGCCCAAAGTCTAATGCCGCCTAGGTCATTGAGTTTTCTCATGTTGGTAAAGGCAACCAACTTGGTTTTTTTTGTGGATTAACTGAGAGTCCTTGTGAAAGGCACCATTCCTCCACCATTCGCAATGCATTACGGATGATGCCCGCCACCACGCCTGGGAACTTCCCCCTAGCTACGATGACAATGTCATCAGCGTACCCCTGCGTCCATATTCCTTTGTCGTTTAATGATCTGACGAGATCATCCACGACCAAGCTCCACAGCAGTGGTGACAGTACTCTCCCTTGTGTTGTTGTGTGCGTGTTTATATTTGGTGCGCTTAAGTCTTGAATACCCTGGAGGGCCCTTGAATTTTCGAGTGCATTCACACTCAGAAACATCCATTGCGAATTGATGCGGCAAATAATAGCGCCCTTTATGAGAAGTTTCGTGATCTCCGCTCTAATGAGGTGGCCGCTACATTACTGAAAAAAGGATTGTTAGCCGATTGATCCTGAGAAGGCTCTCTAAAAACTGTTTTTAAATTCACTTCACAATTGACTTTTGGGTCAGTATAGGAAATGAATATTCTGTTTAACTGTTGAAGTTGTTGCATAACGTATTGTCATGGTACAAGCATTTGATATTATTTATGTCACGTTAGTAGTTTTACTTTTATGTATTTTAAAATTTGATGTAGGAAATCTCTGCATTTGGCAAGTCCTTCAAGGCATTTTCCTTCAGAATGTTCCTTTCAGAAAGTAGAGATTATCAGTAGTGATATACCTACACATCGAAATTAAATATTGGAATTTGAGTGACAGATATTACTACCCAAATCGCAAATTAAAAAATCCGTCAATGAATGGATACATAATCAGCCTAGAGAGAGGTGGCAAAAATCACCGGGACAAAGATAGGCAAAAGAGTTCCTAAAGGAGCAGAGACCTGAATTCACGCGATATCTACTGAATAAACACAGGAAGACTGTTAAAATGATTGTAGGTCTGCTGACTGGTCATTGTAGACTGAATAGGCATATGTACAACATAGGCCTGGCAGATGATGCAACCTGCAGACCTGCCAAGAGGAGGAAGAAACACCAGTTCATGTGCTGTGCCAATGTGAGGACCTCGCGAGGACAAGGGTTCTAGTAATGGGGGAGGAGAACCCCACAGCCAGTAGCTACCTAAAGAAGCCACTCTCAAAGATGATAGGCCTAATGAAGAGGGCAAAATTAGAGAGCGTCCTCTAGGAAAAAAGGGGATCACAATAGATCTGAAAAGGTCGCGGTGAAACAGATCGATAGGCCACCCCAATCCTAATCTAATCTAATCTAATCTAATAATTTCATGCCAAGTAAATGGAACAAATAAATTTAAAAGATAATAAGTTCGAAGTCAGAAGAGTAGTATGTTTTATACATCTACGATTTTTTTCTTTTTACATATAAGAGGGATTCCTGTCCCTATACCACTCAAACATATTTCTTAACGAAAAGTGACACCTACGTAGTCATTTGAAACTTTAACGGATTAATACATATGTGTATGTATCAATGCATAATGGAAACAGGGATAACTAATTGCGAAAAAATATCGCATTTCAGAGCAAATGTATGCATGTATGTGTCTAAAGATTTACTAACTAGGTTAAAAACTTATCATAAGTAAACTAGAGGATTCTTAACATAACATATAATTTTTAAAGTTGTCTCGAATGCTGCTGGCTCATGTAGTTTTAGATTTGCATAGGTACTTTAGACATTTCAAATATTGTATGTTGTACATGAACAGCAAGTAGATATTATTTATTTAATTCATTAAAAGCTAAAACATACTATACAATTAAATTGATAAAGAATTGCTTAATATAACAATTAAATACACGAACATAACTAAATAAACCAATGATAAGTTAGGAAATATGCATACATATTAGTGCTGCGGAAATCGCTAGATATCAAAAATCGGTTAACCGATTTTTCAAAAAACTTATTTCAAGTAAAACCAGTTAATATCCATTTTCAGTAAAAATCGGTTTTCAAAACGATTCTTAAAATTTGATTCTTAATCGATCTTCAAAACCGTTTTAATAAACCCTGAAAAAAAAAGAAACTGTTTTAGAATTGCTATGCATTTTTCAGTATTTAATACATAATAACTGCCTAGGTAAAAAACCGGTTTCGATTTGCAGCACAAATGACATATAAACTGAAAAGTAAACTGGTTATCCAAAAACGTTAAGATAGACATACTTATATATTATTTTAAGTCTTGATGTTTACTTACATACATGGGTTTTTTTTTACGACGGATGTCTATACATTTTTTTAAACCAGTTTGATACAGTATCGTACCGGTCTTTGCTGCTTCTTTTTGCCGCCCCTTTCTATGTGCGCCCTGGTGCTGTGCACCACTTGCACCACCGGGTTGGCACGGCCCTGCAAACAATGTCACAAAGTGCAAAGTGTGAAGTGAAGTATTGTGAGAAAGTAAAGCTGTGAGACTTTGGTTTTTTTTAGCAAAACTGCTAGCTACACAAACTGCTCATTGTATAAGTGAAACGGAAAAACAGCGTATTTAAAATTATACGGTAATTTACAGGTGCAACTAAATAGTATTGATAGTTACCTACTTAACAGCTCAACATATAACAGAAACTTAAAGCGGTAGTTACTTGCCGTTTTCATCCTTTGTTTTTACAAAATTCCATGATATATTCTTTTTTAACTACTTTAATGTACCATAAAATATATTTTAGTTATCTTCCAAGTTATCGTTAAATTTTTTTTTCCAAAATTTACCCATGACATTTCCTTTGCGTCTTTCTCTGTTATCCTCTGACTTCAGAGCTATCCCCTCAATTAACGAGGTAATGTTATAAAAGTTTGAACATGAATTTAAACTCCGTTAAACACAATTTATTTATTTAGCAACTGTTGTTAAACTATAAATATTAACAGAATACATGACGAATTAATACAAAATCAATTTAATAATAAACAAACAAACATATGAATGGCGCGTGTGTGCATATAATTTGCATGAGTCACGCATAACCTACTCAAGTACATAAAAATAGAACTTCCTATCGTTTTTGTGGAATTGGAACAATCCGCAAAACTATTTCAGAATCGCCTACCAATTACCCGACACAAAGAGATATAATTTAATGGTCGAACAGCGCGGGCGCTATTTTCAAACTCAATTTTTCACTGAGACTGCATTAGTGGAGCTGACGAACCAAATCCAAGATGCCCTGACGAATAAGGAAACCGTAGTGTGCGCCTTTCTAGACATAGAGGGTGCTTTTGACAACACTCCACACGAGTCTGTCAAAAAAGCATTAATTAATGGGGGGGTAGACGGTGTAACTTCTAGATGGATGTCGCAACTACTGTCTACCAGGTCGGTGGAGGCGGAGGTGGGACATAAGACCATCTCGGTTAGTACGACCAGAGGATGCCCACAGGGAGGAGTTACATCCCCACTTATGTGGAGCCTAATAGTAGATGAACTCTTATGCGGACTGACGAATCTAGGCATATCTTGTCAAGGGTATGCTGATGATATTGTCCTATACGCAAGAGGCAAATTTGAGAATACCCTCTGTGACATAGTTCAAAAAGGATTGAACCTCACGAGAAGATGGTGTCAATCAATGGGACTCAATGTTAACCCCACTAAGACAACCCTAGTAGCATTTACCAGGAAAAGAAAATCCAATCTTAGAACCATAAAACTGGATGGGCAAAATATAGACTGGAGAGCGGAAGTTAAATATCTAGGCCTTACCCTAGATAACAAACTCCTATGGAACAAACATGAACTTGAAGTAACCAACAAGGCCAAAAGAGCTCTGATGGTCTGCAGAAACTTTGCAGGGAAAAATTGGGGATGCAACTCAAAAATACTGCTTTGGATGTATACAGCGATAGTGAGATCAATCATCACCTATGCATCAGTAGGATGGAGCAAAAGAACTAATCTGGCCACCGCGAGAATTAATCTCTTGAAAGTGCAAAGATTAGCATGTGTATGCATAACGGGGGCTATGAGAACCTGCCCAACAGCAGCCATCGAAGTAGTATTGCATCTTGCCCCCTCCACATTGTAATAGAGAGGCGTGGCGAAAAGAAACCGCACTAAGAATGGTCAAGGAAGGAATGAGTTAGGCATAGGCCTCAATCTCCCGACGGTGATCAAACCTGGGATATGCCCCGGGATGATATGTTAAAGAAATTTAGCTTTGTGAAGGAATTCACCACAAAGCTAAGCAACAGGAGCGAGTGGGATCATAACACCATCTTGAACTTGAATAGAAATGCCATCAAATGGTATACTGATGGCTCCAAAACGGCAGAAGGAACTGGAATAGGAATATATGGGCCTAGAACTACATATTTCGAAAGCTGGGAAATACCAAGTATATTTCAGGCGGAAATACACGCTATATGGAAGATGTGTTCAGTTCAATATGGATAGGAACTATCGAAGCAGGAGATTATTATCATGTCTGATAGTCAAGCAGCCATCAAGGCGCTGAGCTCATATGAAATCAGCTCCAAGATGGTCTGGGAATGCCCTAGGGAAACTAAATGAGCTAGGCAAAAGAAATTAAAGTAACCCTCCTGTGGGTTCCGGGTCACACAGGAGTGGAAGAAAACGAAATAACGGATAACCTCGCAAAAAAGGGGCTGGAATGCCTTTTGTAGGGCCTGAACCCTCTGCGGGTTAAGTAGCAGTACACAGTAGGAAGAAACTAAAAAATAGAAATGGAGCAGAGAAAATCCAGTTATTGGAAAATCTGCAGGGAATGAGGCAGAGTAAAATCTTCTGGGAACTTATAACCAGAAGAGGTTTACAGAATGCATCAACCTGAGTAAGAACAAAGTTCGCATTTTAACAGGAATACTTTCAGGCCATTGTAGACTGAAAGGACACCTGACTAAGCTTGGATTGGAAAAAGATCCTGAATGCAGATTCTGTGGGGAACAGGATGAAACACCCATCCATCTCCTCTCAAACTGCGTAGCACTGTGCAACTCGAGGGCGTTGCACCTGGGAGAATGTGAAATCGAAGAAGGAGACTTACCTATACTGGAGCCCTCTGACATCCTACACTTTCTAAAAGGAAAGGACTGGAAGGCCAGCTGTAAAGCAGCAAGAATAGGGGACACAATAGATCTTTTAGGTCGCAGTGTAACACCACCCTTTTACTTACATACATACATACAACATAATTTATTTATTTAGCAACTGTTGTTAAGCTATAAATATTAACAGAATACATGACGAATTAATAAAAAATCAATTTAATAATAAACAAACAAACATATGAATGGCGCGTGTGTGCATATAATTTGCATGAGTCACGCATAACCTACTCAAGTACATAAAAATAGAATTTCCTATCGTTTTTGTGGAATTGGAACAATCCGCAAAACTATTTCAGAATCGCCGACCAATTACCCGACACAAAGAGATATAATTTAATGGTTGAACAGCGCGGGCGCTATTTTCAATCGGCATAGCTTAAGCGCACCTCTCGCCTCCTGCCTTCGAATTACAATTTATTAATAAACATCAAAGTGAGCGTTCGCGCCTGTCTAAAAGCGCTGTTTCAATGGATCACTGTTGCTAATGCTCGAAGCGCTTGCCAAATCTGACACATCTTCTGCACGTTGCTCGACACTGAAGCTTCTACGACTGCAATGCGTAGAAATTTGTTAAGTTAATGTAGGTTCCAACACTGAAACGGTTAGTAAGTGATTTGTATGATTTGGTCGTTTTTTTTTAGTTTGGTATTTCGAAACAGCGAGATAGTACAAGAACGTAGATTAAGTGGGTGATATACAAGATAACCAATCACACGGAACACCCTTGTTACGGAAATTTCTAGATTTCCGTTTTCAAATATCAAATGAATTAAAAAATATATATAATATTACCAAGAACTTGGTTAGATTCTGGTTAAGGTGGCCATATGAACGGTGTTGCCTATTTTGCCTGAGTTAATTTACCCTAGTTATTGTAGAATGGAAATTAAATATTTTTAAATAAAATTTGTGTAATTGTTCCTTATAACAATAAATAAACTGCTTCTGCAGTTTTCTATTCTAGCGAAACTGATCCCTTGAAATACAGATGGGGTTGTAAAATAAAATGCGTAAAACGAATTTATTGAATGTGTTTGACGGTGAATAAGGTTATGTTTACTATTAATAATTTGACAAGATGGAAGATAGATCAAATAAATTGCCCTATGAGTAGGTAAGGAACGTAAGTAAGCCAGGGGTGTAATCTAATTATCACAAAAGGCGGATGTTTTGATTAATCGGCTTTACTTATACACGGAAGGTTATATACATGAGGTAAGTTTATACATATGAGCAGGGTAAACGGGCAGAATAAAATTCTTTATTTTTTAGTAGGTAGCAAGCAAGTATGTATACATAAAAAGGGCAGAAAATTACATGGAAATAAACAGTGCAGTAATCGAGAAAGTAGTTACCAGACCTGAAAATCTGGTGCATTCTAGTTGTCTAGATTTCTCATGCAAGAAATAAGTTCCATATCTATTCCAAGATGAGAGCAGCTGTGAAGTAGATCTTTCTGGATTGCCTTAGCGTTTGCCCTGAACAAAACAATAAAAGAGATTCTACAGTATTGGCTGTCAGGTTTGCGATCTCGCTTGTAAATTAACTGATGCCAAGATATAAGCCGTGTGCGGAAATATCTATCAAAATATAAGTAGCTGAACTTCCACAAACAAATCCGTTAGTCAGAATTGGTCTTTAACCCACAAAGCTCTGGCCGAAATAAGTATGCACAAAATTGCAGGTTGTTAATCCTTGCTAATTTTCACGCAGTTTTCACCACGAGCTAAATCAACACCAGCATAGTCGGTATAACTGTCGCTATATGTAGGTGCTGTGTCGGCGGTCAGTCAAAAAAGGGATTACAAGCGCAGAATACAAAAGCTAGATATAAGTGATAAATTAAATAAAATGCCTTTAATTAAAATAAATTGATAAAATAGTATATTAAAGTACGAGTTTCATAAGGCATGATTTTGTCGCACGAGTTCAAGTTTAGAAAACGAGCCGCAGGCGAGTTTTCTAATGAACGAGTGCGACAAAAAGCCTTATGAAACGAGTCCTTTATACTATTTTTTTCTATTTTGCATTATAAAATTGATAATAAATACTTAATAAAAATCTCATTAAAAATGTTGAGTTTTATTTTTATATGAAGTTGGTCACATTGACATACGATTGACATTTGACGAATTCAAAATTCAAATTCGGCTATTTAAATTGTTTAAACAATATATTTCATAATATAGTCTCTGTAAACTGTAAAAAATGAGTGATACTGAGACAAATTTATCTTGTACGCCACCACAACTGCGTGAAATTGCGGATAACGCCGTCATAAATTTATTACCGAAAAAATCAAAAGCAGTATATGAAAAATGCTACCATCAATTTGAACTATGGGCTGTACAGAATAATGTCAACACAATATCTGAAATTTTGAATTACAAGGTAAAAATAAGAAATCTTCTACCTTATGGTCTATGTATTCCATGCTTCGTTCTTGCTTTTCCATTTATAAAAATACAGACATATCAAAATATATTAAATTACAAGCCTATTTAAAACTATTCTCTGAGGGATACGAGGCTAAGAAATCTAAAATTTTATGCATTGAAGATGTTAATAAATTTATAGAAGAAGGTTCTGACGCATTGTATTTAGCAATAAAGGTACGATATTATTTGCAAAATGTAATTTTTTATGTAATGGATTTAATTTTAGATCGTTTTAATAATGGGTTACACGGTGCCTGTAGACGAGATGAATTAACAAATATGTCCATACATGATTTAGAATTTAAGAGTGATATTATTTTGGTGACAGTACCTAAAACAAAAAATAATATCGTAAGAGTTTTTGCAATTACGGATGAAGATGGATTACTTTAATTAAAAAATATGTCCGCCCTGCGACCAAAAAATATTAATCATTCAAGATTCTTCCTTAAATATCGCAATGGTTTTGTATATCGTGCCCGATTGGAATTAATACGATTGGCAAAATGCCTAAATTAATAGCTGATTTTCTAAAATTGCCCAATTCAGAGCTTTATACTGGACATTGCTTCAGACGTTCTAGTGCTACAACACGCAGCAGACGCAGGCAGTGATTTGCTGACTATAAAACGTCATTGGTGGATGGAAGTCATCTGCGGTAGCTGAGGGTTACATCGAAACATCTACGAAAAGTGAAGTGGCTGTAGCGCACAACTTATCAGGGCCAAGTACATCTGGTCATTCTAGAGTTATATCATCGAATGATTCTCAATCACAAGAGTCTACCATTAAAGCCAATAACATAACTCAGCAAAACTTTGTTACGAAGAATTTGCCTGGCATAACAATACATGCTCAAGATACTTGTTCCGTCAGTGTAAATGTAACAGTAATTCCAGTTTCCATAACAATAACAATGTAAACTAAATTTGTATAGAATTTTTGATTAAGTATTACAATTTACATGCATTAAACGTCAATTTTGCTTTCTGTCATAATGTATTCAATACAGCCAACCTATAGAAATGAAAAAAGGCGTATCACAATGAAGCACTTTTCGATACGCAAAAGCGTGTTACAATTGCGTTTTTATGAACGCAAAATAGAAAAATTATATTTAAATTCTCATTGTCCTACAATGAACTACTCCTCATTTTCTTAAAATATGTAACGTTACTGACAAATTTCCTAGTCCATCTCTCATTTAAAGCAATATCTCATGTCATATATGTGTATAGTGTGTTGCATACATTGTGTATATGTTTGTATTTTTAAATTATTAAAGACAGTTCTCAACCAGACGCCCACGTGTATATACCCCACACCGACCGCTCCCAATCACGCCAAGATAGCACATCTCACCTATTCTGATAATTATTATTCAGTTTATCCGCCCTCTCATTACTGATCGTACTTACGTGAGCCCTAGTCCAAAAAGTTTTACATCTCCATCATGTAACATATACCAAGCATCTAATAACAAAAATCAATCAATTCCTTAACGTCTGTAATACAGATAAACTATCAGTTATAGTTCCCATTCACGCCAAATATATGGTACTGCCTGATTTATTGCAACTAATTCTGCCTGAATAGTATTACAATGATCCCCTGATTTAAACTTTTGATTATACAGCGTTACCATAAAAGAAATAAACACCTTTGGTATTACATAAAACAAAAGTTATTTGTGATATCGACATGCATTTTGCGCTGTCAGGTTGAGAAGCTGTAGAAGTTTCGATAGTACAGTTGGTAGTACTGCGCAAGCATAATAGCTACGATGGCTGCAAACTCTACTGAGAAAGCATAGTGCGTGCTTGAATTTGCCAAAACGAACTCCGTAACTGTTGTCCAACGACATTTTCGAACACGTTTTGGAAAACCACCACCTACTAAACAGTCGAACTACGATTGGTACAATAAATTTGAAACGAAAGTCCGGGAAGACCTCGTGTATCAGAAGAAACAGTGGAACGTGTTCGTGCTGTTTACCAACGAAGTCCACAAAAGTCAACAACACGTGCAAATTTGGAACTACAAATTCCGCAACCAACTGTGTGGAAAATTTTACGCAAACGACTAAAACTGACGCCTTACGGATTGCAGTTTGTACGGTATCTACGTGAAGATGACAAGCTTAAACGTCAAGATTTCTGCAATGAAATGCTGCAACGTGATGAAGATGAGTTTTGCGAGCGGATAATTTTCAGTGACGAGTCAACGTTCCACATAGGTGGCAAGGTGAATAAACACAACGTCCGAATATGGGGGACTGAACCTCTGAGAGTGTTGGTGGAGCAGTCTGTTCTGTGCTGTATCTCGCACAAAGGTGTATGGTCCTTTCTTTTTTGTAGAAAACACAGTAACGGGAGCTACATATCATCAAATGTTGATCAATTGGTAGATGCCTCAACTGCATGAGGACGGGGGGAATTTTATCTTCCAACAGGATGGAACACCTCCTCACTGGCACCGTGTCGTTAGAAATTATCTGGACGAAACAGCGCTGGATAGGCCGTGCAACAGCCGACAACCGCGTTCTCGTACGGTGGCCACCAAGGAGCCCCGATCTTACAGCGTGCGGTTTTTTTTCCGTGGAGATTTGTGAAAGGCCTGGTTTACGTCCCTCTGCTTCCTAATGATTTAGATGAGTTAAAACAACGTATCACGAGAGCTGTGGAAAGTGTCGAAGCAGATATGTTACACCGGGTTTGGAATGCACTAGACTATAGCCTTGATGTGTGCCGTGTGACAGAAGGAGCCCATATTGAGCACCTATGAGTTCCCAAAGCAAACTTTAAGAATCGCTTTTTGTAGTAACACAGTATATTTGAATACCGCCTATTATAAATAACAACGCGGCCCCGTACTATCCTCACCCTTCAACCCATCAATAATCAGTAAAAATTTCTAAACCCTCTCTAATAGTGTCTATAATTAGTACTTTTTATTTCCGCTGGAAGAAATATCTACTCTATATCTACTCGCCTTTCAAAATCGCTCGGTTCTATTCTAATTCCCGTTGCCGTAATTAAACCCTCAAACTCTATTTTATTCGCGTCTCTACGAAATACAAGTTCTTTCAAACGTAAATTTACTGCTAATATACCCGAAATAACGCACGCCGCGTCTACCGAAATAGATGAATACGCGTTCGCGAACCTGTGCAACATATAGCCTTCGACATTCTCTTTCAAATAGAGGGCGCTTTTTACAAATTTCTTATTTCTGGTACCTTGAAATCGGTCATCGTATTCAAATGTGCCTTTCGAGGATTTTTAAATTTGTCCGACAAAAAAAGGTGCTAAGGTCAGTATCCATCACGTTGGATACTCAAAACGGCGAAAAGAATGTATTTTCTCATAGTTTTTAAACGCGTATATACAGGGTGTTACATCAGCAGGGAATTCCCCTATAGCTCGTAAATAGTGATAGATAGGAAAAAAAAAGTTTTTATAAATTGTTGTTGGATTGTGATTTTTCTATAACGCAAAATTATCGCGATTTGTACAGGGTGTTTCGTAACCTCGGTACAGCTTTCAATTTTCTTTTTTTAAATACAATACCCCCAAAAAAAAGAAAAGGAACTGTTTCATTGACTAGCATTTGAGAGAGAGAGAGAAAAAAAATAATTACCTTTCATTTTAATTAAAAAACAATCCTCTGCGACTCTGGGAAAAGTGTTCCTTCAACAAAAAGATTCATTTCATCGCGATTGGTGTCAACGGTGGACCGATTTTTTTAAAAATTAACGGAAATATAATAATAATAATAATAATATAGTTTTATTCTTTCAGATTATGACATTAAAAGCATGACATGAAGATAATAAATAAGGAAAACTAAATTAGTCAAAAATCAAAAAGAAATCACAAGGCGTACTTCAAATGACAGCATAAGCTGTCCTTGCTCTACCAGTACACCTCGAAGCATTTGATAAATATATAAAGAAAGTGAAACCTAAACTACCTTACTACCTAAGGTTTGTTCGTTGGTGTTACACCAATTACACTGGTGCATATTGTTTTTTTCTCAGATGCATAAAGAGTAAATCTTTTATCCTGTTTTAAGTAGGAGTCAGTGTGGAAAGTGTAGCACCAGCGAACAAACCTCTAATATTCTGCATGAACCCCCATCACATTCAAAAGCAAAATAAGATTAAAAGCAAAAAAGTGAATATGCAGTTAAGCAGCACAAAAAAAGTAAAAAGCGTTGCGAATGTAAAAAAAATATAAATAAAATAAAAAATATTCATATACAATTAGATAAAGATAAATATTAAGATATCTTCACTAATTGTAAGTCAGTAATCCTGTCAACTCAAGCTTCCCCTAGATATTTCCAACAAAAGATGAGCCTGCAATTGGCACGTATTAGATTTTAACCGGCAACTTCACTGGCTGTATCACAACATAGCGTAATTCAATCTATACATCGAGCACCTGTGGCGTGGGCTGGTCGCTTTTCCACGGTCTGTAGCTATTAATTTCGTTATTTAACCTGTGTGACGTTGCGACAGGGGAGCGTTGCGCGCCGCTTGGCCTCTCTCCATTTTCCCAAGTCCCTTGATTAGCCGCCGATCAATTTAATTAAATAATTACTTAATGGTTTGGCGTATTGAAGTGGTAGGATACCTGCGTAGAGAGCGTGATTTCAACTCACGTTTAAAATCTCGGTTTTTTTTCTTATAGATGAATTACTAGTACTATTATACAGCGTATCCCACGAATCTGACTTTAAAATATCTTGAAGTTTTTAGAAAGAATCTGATTTTGAAATTTGCAGAATAGTCACACGGTCGAGGATGATGTTTTATTTTTTTATTTAAGGAGAGAATTTCCAACTTTACAGTACTTCTGGTATGCAGGATGTTGATATATTTTTGCTGCAAATCCCGATCGTATCGCTGTAATATGCGGTTAAAGGAGTCGCCCTTTCAATGATCACAGCTCCTATTAGACGTTTATCTGGTAAATATGTCAGATTAATATGTTAAAAACGTACTCATTACCCAGTTGTGCTAAATATGTTCTGTTAGTGGAGTGAAATAGGAGAAACGCCATCTATGGGACAATTTCAGTAATCGATATAAGTGTTGTGTAGACTTTCACGGCCGAAATCTACTGTAAAAAGAGTATTTTCAGGCTGTGGAGGCGTGGTCATTGATTATATATAATATAGATAAACCAACAGCCACTTTATCAAATAGTCAATTAAAGTGTCACTAGATGTCACTTTATATCTACATATCACAGATTTCATATAAAGAAAATCGAAGCTTGATGCATCGGCAAAAGCCCGGGAATGTATAGATTCATTTTCGCGTGATATCATAGTAAAAAGGCGTGCTTGCAAATTTTCTGTATCTACATTTATTTCTGTGTAATTCGATTCAATTCATTTTGCGTTGTATGATTAAATAAATCCAAAAGAAATGACTCAGATTCATGTGGTACCGTTTATTAACTAACTCTCGATTCGACAAAGCAAAAGAAAAATATTTACGTTTTTTTGTAACTACTGAAGTCGCATATCCGGTGAAACTCGAACGTCTTATCAGGATATTAAAAATAATACTTTGTAGACTTACGTAGAATGCTCTTAACAAAAAAGGAATGTTTATTTTATAAAAAGAAGAAATTTAAAATGCCTTAGTTTTGCTATTTTTACAAGGGTTTTTATTTATTCAGAATGACGTTAAATGAACTTACGGCATACCATTAAAAATAATACTAAATGAGTGCAATGTATTTATACATAATACCACGTTTAGCGGGTGCTTAACATGACGTTTCCTTGCATCAGGCCCGGACTAAACAATTTTTGGCTCTAAATTTTACTCTTTTTTATTCTTTAATGATGAAATCCGGTTTCGGTGGGTTTGTACTTTATATGTCGTGTAGTTAACACCCAAGCAAAATTTACTTTTTTATTTGATACACCCTGTATAACCAAAATCGCGATTCAGATTGTTAACCTTTTTGTGGGAGGAGCTGTACAATCACACAAAAAGGTTCAATTTGTGCGCCCTCTAGTAGCCACACACTAAACGCTCTCCCACGTGCGACCGTAGCATAAACCTGGCAATGCAGTCACTGATCTAGTTCGGACAGTTCATGGACTGCCATTCTCGCTAGATGTGCTCGTATAAAACGAGAACCAGACTGCGTATAATCAAGTGGCTTATGGCGACAAATACCAGCTTCAAACCTCAATTTGCTTTTTTTCGTAGGTGTTTTAATGCACCTTGCTTTATCTAAAGACATGAATTACCTGCTGAAAATCTTTAATACGTTCTAATTCTACAATGGCGTATAATAAAGTACTTACATTTCGAAGCAATCGACTTAACTGATTTTCTAAAACATCATTTCTTAAGTATCAAAACAAAACGAAAACGCATATCAACCCCAATGCTATACAATAGCTAATTTTGTAATATAAGATAAACAGGATTAAATCATTTAAAACAAAATATTTGATTCATAATATTTATACAATATAATTTTCATATGTGTAATATAAAAAAAAAATATTAGTTTTATATTAGGCGAATATTAGTTTATTATGTGCTACTTCTGATTACATGCTGTCGGTAATGCAGATATCGGTAAAGCAATTTACGCAACTTCTGTTAATGGAACAACAACCCAAAAGGATGATATTTGCTGTTGTGCTTAAGTACAGCAATCGAAGATTTACCTCAGACAAAGGATCTCTTTGTTAATTAACTGTACTTTATATCCTAAAGCAATTTCCTTTTAGTTTCAATTCAAATTCTAACTATTAAATTTTGCGCCGAAACTTTTCTGTTTGTGTATCACTCCAGCTAATTATTTCAAATAGAAATTTCAACAGTTCAATTATATCTCATCAGTTAGGTGTAGGGTATCCATGTTGTGCACACGTGTTAAATCGGGTGCGAAGAACCGGCTGACGTTTAATCAATATCGAGGCCTCTCTCTCCCTGTAGCTTTGTGCGGTGGACACATAGCATATCCGTAGGGTCACACGGACGCAAACACATACTACATGCATACACCACGCCCGCCAACACACACATAGTACACACAACACGATCGTTTGTAGTTCTACTGTAACTATGGCGCATCCACCTAAATGCGTATACTGAACCAATTACCTATTTAGGAATAGAGCAAACGAGGAAAATTTGTAGCAGTCGCTTTGCAATACGGACATCGGCAAGTTTAATTTTGAGGTATATCCGTTAGAGGACGCCGTTGTCGTGTTGACATACCTACAGCATTGGTTTTGGCCCAATCAGGTTTTGAGGTTTGAATATCCCTCCTAGGTTTCGTAAGAGACATAGCAAGTGAATGCGCATTTGTTAGAATGAAAAAAAAAAAATGGTATATGCGTTGTTCTAGTGTGCATATTGTGTGCAATTGCATATCTCTCTTAAGCATACGTACAGGGTCGCTAAAAAGTATGGATACAGTTAAATATTTTCAGAACGGTTTAGCAGAGCTCGTTGAAATTTGGCATACAGTTAGAAGTGTTTAAATTCTATCATCTGAGATTTCTTTCAATTTTCTACCATCATTTATTTTGAAAATACAAGGCCAACTTGATTTTTTTTAAATGGCACGGGTGGTCAAATTTGATATTTTTAAAAAGTGCATTTTTTTCTGAATTTAGTAATGTAACACATGCCCACCTTTATTTTTATTAAAAGGCAAAAAAAAAAATAAATTCAAAAATTTAATTCTGGAAAAATAAAACTAAGTTAGCTTTGAAAATGCTGTTATTGACGATATGTCACTTGCATATTCGCCAAAAATTAAACTTGTGTGCAATAATTTGTTTAACAATGGTACATTTAAGCGAAACTGAGCGTATAGAAATTCTCATGATGGTTGGTTATGGCGACTGAAAACGAAGTTGTGCTCAAGTAGTTACTCTTTTTAATGAAATTCATCCAAACCGGGAACCGATTTCCAGGACGACGGTTTCAAAAACCTTACAAAGATTTCAAGAAACTGGTAGCGTTAAAGACCGTGCAAGACCTGGGCGACCTTGAATTATTATCAACGAAGAAAATTCTTTGAATGTTATGTTGGATGTGGTAGAAAATCCAAAAGATTCAGTACAACAGTTGGCGTTGAACCACAACATGAGAGTAGAGGATCCATACAAAAAATAATGAAACGCGAAAAATATCATCCTTATAAAATTCACTTGCTACAAGAATTAAGTGACGACGATTTTTACCGCAGAATCGAATTTTGCGAAACTATGATGCACAGAATACATCAGGATGGTAACCTTCTTAATCGAGTCCTCTTCTCTGATGAGTCAACTTTTTGTCTAAATGGATATGTTAACCGCCATAACTGTCGATATTGGTCTGACAGAAATCCGCATTGGATGGAGCAGGTTCATACGCAGCATCGACAGAAAATTAATGTTTGGTGTGGCATTATTGGTCGGAATATAGTAGGTCCTTTTTTCATTAACGGCAATTTAACGTCTGAAAGATATTTGCAACTTTTACAGCAACATATTGTTCCACGGCTTAGGGAAATATTTCCAAACCACGGCAATCGAAATTGTATACCAACAGAAACCATATGGTTTCAACAAGACGGAACACCCCCGCATTTTGGTCGTCAAGTGCGCGAATATTTGGATGAAAACATTTCCCGGTAGATGGATAGGGGCGAAGGGGGCTATTGCAATCGCCAGCTAGTCTCCTGATCTGTCCCCACTTGATTTGTTCCTGTGTGGGTCATATAAAAAATCGAGTGCTATGTCAACAGACCATTACAAATCGAAGACCTACAAGAACGTATAAGAAACGAAATTACTAGTATTTCTGCAAATATTTTGATTGATTCTTTGCAAAATTTTGCTCAACGTGTTCATTATTGCCAGAAGGTAAATGGAAATCATTTCGAACATCTTTTGTAACATAAAAATTATGTAATTTCTTGTTTGAGCTTCTTTTTATTAAAATCTGTTCTGTTTCAGTTAAATGTGTTATTTTTACAATTATTATTAACTATTATTATTTATTTTTGGGTCAAACTTCACGCAGCAAAGAAGTAACGATAGATAAAGACAACATTTCCAATGCTAACAAAATTTTTCATTTTTCAAAATTTTACTAGTTCGAAATTTTTTTTTAAAGTTTCAATTAAAATAAGATATGGATGTGTTACATCACAGAACGCAGAAAAAAATTCTCTTTTCAAAAATATTAAATTTGGCCCTTCGTGCCATTTAAAAAAAATCAAGTTAGCTTTGTATCCCCAGAACAAATGAAGATAGAAATTTGAAGAACATCTTAGACGATAGAATTTAAATACTTTTAACCATGTACCAAATTTCAGCAAGTTTTGTTGAATGGTTTTCATAATATTTAACTGTATTTATGCTTTTTAGCGACCCTGTATATATTGCTCTGTTTTTCACAGCACAAATGCCCGAAACTTATTTGTTAAGTTTAAACTAATATGAATCACAATATTCTGCTTATTTTTTTATATTATTGTATCTAATATTCAATAATAATTAACTTATTATCTTTATAATCACTTTATTTTTTATAACTAAATAAAAATAACTATAATGATTTGACTGTTGTAACGGCGTTCTATTTTCGGGGTTAATTTACAACGATAGATATTGTAGAATAAAAATTAAATAAAATTTGTTTAATTATTCCTTATAACAATAAATTAAATAGCAGCTTGTGCAGTTTCCTAACCTAGCGAACTAATACCTTGCAACACAGATGGCGCTGCCCCAAAGGGATCTGCAAACTAAATTCATTATACGTTTGACAGGCCATAAAAGGAAAGTGATAGCTACCAGTAATAATTTGACAGAATGCAAAATAGATTAATTAAATTGCTCTACGGGTAGCTAAGTAACGTGTTACAATCTAATTCAGTCAAAAGTCTGGTATTTTGATAGAACAGTTTTATTTACACACGGAAAATTATATATACAAGAGGTGAGTTTATACACAGCGGGGTAAAATTAGCAGAATAAAGCTCTTTATTTTCAGCAGGCAGCAGGCAAATATACGCACAACAAAAATACAGAATATTACATATAAATGCAAAGCAATAACCAAGAAATTAGTTACCGAATTAATTGAATTTTATTACTAAAATATTTAAATAATTATTTTCCTTTTCATAATTATATTTTTACATGTAATTTGTAAAAATATGAAATTACATTAAATAACAAAAAATAATTTGTAGATCCACGTGTGGCTCTTTATAAAATACAACAAACCGGATTGCAGCTCTCCTTGACCTTATATGTGCCCACCCCTGGTCTATGGAACCGATGTTTTTGACAGAGTTTTAAATGGGATTGATAATACCATTGTTTATATACATACTAGTTAGACACCGTTATGGACAACGGATTTTTGAACATTTTATACTTTATAGTTAGACTACTACATACAAGATGGCTCTCTTACGTGTCGGTAATATTATTTAATTGCAATAGTTACCTCGTAAAAGGCTCGTAAGTTGTAGGCAGATTGTGGTGAGGCCCAAGAAAAGAGAGGGTGGATACGCGATGACTCTGTGATGACGCACCACGCGATCATTCTCGTGTTTGTTTACATTGAAAAAGTGTAGTATTGGTATACTCTGTTATAATAAAAAGAACTTGAAAGTATATTGCAAGACACGTTCTTGTTGACAAAACATTAATTGACACATTTTCTAATTTAAGATTTTAAAAAAAAAAAAATAAATATTTAAACTTAAAACAAAAAAGAAACACTGAAAAGAGAGAAGATAAATCTGAAGAACGCAAATTTGCCAAGAAAGAAAGAAAGAAAAACATTACATAAGTTTGTGTTTCTAAATTTAAGTTTAAAGTTTAAGTATGATTATATAATAATAAGAATGTATTTTTTTTATTAGGAAGAATAAATATTTAGTTTGATAATATGTAATCGTTTTCTTTTTACCATTTTACTTTACCTTTTCTTAGTTTCTAATTTAATGTTATGCTCTACATATGTGTGTAGTTCTAAGTTTCGTGTTATATTTATATAATATTTTTTATTTGATTTACTTATGTTTACTATTACATAATAGTAGAAATTCGTTTTTTATTATAAGAAATAAGTAAAGTGGTGCATATATGTAAAAATAAATGGCGATTAGTACTCCCAAACTACATATTTATTCATTATAATAAAAAACGAATTTCTATTATTATGTAATAGTAATCATAAGTAAATCAAGTAAAAAATGTTTTGTAAATATAAGAAAAACTATATACATAGAGTATACATTAAATTAGACCTAAGAAAAAGTCAAAAAGTAAAGTAAAATGGTACGTACATGTAAAAAAGAATAAAGATTTATAATAGGCTACATTTTAAATTTCATATTTCCCGCCTTTATACCAGTTGAAGTTAGCGACAATACCGTTATACACGGGAGAAGCGAAGATAGCAATAGGAGAGAGGAGGAGAAGAAGGTTCTCGTATAAACGTTCGAACGAAAAACCCGCGTTTTATTAAAATTTTAAATATAAAAAGGCTATCGAACTACAGATTATATATTATCAAACTAAATACTTATTCTTCTTAATAAAACAAACATTTTCTGATTATTATATAATCATAAACATAAGTAAATTAAGTTAACAAAACAACTTATTAATTTAAAAAACTAAGAAAACTAATAATTGGGAGGTAGTTTTATGTTTTTTTCTCTGCAAACTTTCGTCCCTTTAGATTTAACTTTTCTCTTTTCAGTGATTTTTTTTGTTTTAAGTTTAAATATTTTATTCTTAAAAGAAAAACCTCAATTTAGAAAAATTTTCTATTAATGTGTTGTCAACTAGAACGTGCCTCGCAATATAATTTCAATTTCTTTATATTATAACAGAGTATACCCCAATACTGAGGGCGAGGTGCGTCATCACAGCGTCATCGTGTATCCACCCTCACTTTTCCCCGGGCCACACAATTCACCAATGCAAGTGAATCACGATACGGATTCCGTCGTTTCGCAGATGGAAAAACACAGAAATCTGTCTCTCACTCTCTCTGACCGAGATACCTGTTATATTTATCGCGTTTTCAAATCAATTTACATTTACCGATAGAGTGCACCACTTCCCTGATATATACTTATATAATACTTTATTTTTCTGACAATGCATTACGTTGATTAACTAGATATATTTAAACAATGATAATACTCATGAGCTGGGACCATGAATTTGTGATTTCTGAGCATTTTGTCGTCCAGTGAAAAGGAAGCATATTTGTAAATGTGTTCTTTTAAACTATGACATGAGTGAGGGAAGTAAAATGAACCTACTACTGTGTTAGCTGTCAGGTAATCTTGTCGTACTTATAATTAAATAGGCCAAAAATTGTCTTATGTTTGAAATGAAGGAAATCACTGTGATCGGAGTAAATTATTTTTGGTGTATACATCATGTGATTTAAATAATGACATCTCGAAAAATATGCCGAAGCCTTTTACATCTACTTATAGATACATTGCCCTGTGTTTTGTGGTAACATTAACGACAGTCATTCAAAATTAACACTCAACTGTTAGGATTGACTTAGATTCTTGAAAGAGAATTAACAGCTGCTATATAATATTCTAATTACATTGTTTGTTTGATCAGCCCCTCATTACATATAGACAGAGCATATTCAAATATTTTTATAACTCTCTCGATGACTACCAGTTTAATCTCCTACAAACTACAACATAATCTTTTAACGGCTCCTGTTCCGCGGTCCATAAAAGTCTTCGGCGACTCTGTCTGGCGTATGTGCAGTTAGTGAGCCACTTGAATTTAGACGTAAACAGAAATTATGTGCTCGCTCCCAGAGCGCACAACAACGGTTCTATTCATGGGAGATATTACTTAGTCTGTCGCGGGGACCCATTCTACGTGGAGGAAACCAGACGCATCGTCTTTAACTCAGAAGAAATGTCTCGGAGAATGTGTCGAATGTTTATTAGGTCCTTCGAGAAGTTTGTTTATATATTAGACGCTACTTTTACCGCGTTCACATGTAAATTATGTTTACGTCCGCATCTGTGCTGCTGCAGAGACTGAAGGCGCATGTGGTGGCTTGAGTTGTATCTGACAAACTTAAATCGAAACACGAAAAAAAAAAAAAAGTTAAAACAACAACGGTTCGTGACGCTTTGAAAGAAAGTTTTCCTCTTAGTTTTATTAAAAGTTAGGGAAAAGATTGTGTGAACGCAGAGTAAAAATATACTGGGTGGCGCAAAAGTACACTGAGAAAAAAAATTAATAATCATAAATAAAAATACAATTATCGTAAGTAAAAAGTTCAGTTGGACACGGGACAAAAGCACAGATTACTTAGCACTAGTAAAAAAGAGATCCTAAACACTGATACTAACAAGAAGCAATCTAAGTTACTTACGATCTGCTTCATACCGGTAACTTATGAAGTTACTTATGATAATTAAACTAAAGTAGTTAAGCCAAAGAATATATGCAGTTGGAGTAAGCAAAGATTTGCCCTTGTCAAGTAGTAGGTGTATTGCTGTGAGTGAACTATTCTATAACAGCTATCACACCTTCATAATTAATACAAGCTATTTGGATTACTTGTGATAAGGAAAGAGTATCATTCATGCACGTTCACTAAATACCTGATATATAGAAGGTAATGGTTTGCTATAAATATACAATATACTTACCTTAAATTTGTTGTTCAACTATAGGTAGTGTAGGAAACGAGGAAGTTAAGTGAATATTTATTAAGTAGCTTACTGTGTACTCTGTGTGAATAACTGAAAGTATAAAAAAAAGTTCAGCAAATCTTCGATTATTTATGCAACCGCAACTATAAGTACTGCGTACCGAGCAATGCGTAATCCTAATTGTTTGCAAATAATTTTTAATTACTATTCAGTGTGCTGTAGCTTCGATTGCATTAATAATTGAAGATTAAATTCCCATTTATTTTGCTAAAGGCGGTACATAATACTTATTACTTAAGAAAAAAAGCAGTATTATTAGTAATAGTTTTATTTTGTATAGGACAAACATAGTGACTACCTGATATGAATGAAAGATATTGGTGTCACTTTAACAACAGTTTCTTTTAACAATTTACAACGTAATGACTCGTGAAATATATTCCTTAATAATGAAAAAAATGAACAAAGCAATAATAAACAAAGAAATAATATACTTAGGCGGTAAACTTGCGATTTTTGTTGGTTCTTTGCACTAGGCGTTGTCTCGGCGAGTTGATCCTCTGTTGGCATACGTAGCGGTTATGTCCGGTGATCGCTTCGTAAACGGCTACTTTGTCGGGGTATCCCTAACTGCAGGTGGCACTTGAACTGTCACTCACCTAGCGACGGCATCCACATTTTAACTTCACCAGCAGGCGCAGATATCATCACAATGATGGGGAATTCAAACATCCCACCACGTGGTTTAAAACTGCAATCTTGAAACATCCGATTGCTTATAGGCTCGATGCTTCTTCTTTCGCTGGGATTCTTTATACGGATGGAGCCTTGAGTTAACTCACCCGGTATTTTTAATATATTTGCGTTCCAACTGGCCTACAATGGCCGTCCTCCTTTGCACACCCTTTTCCATTTTTCCACGTTCGTAACCCTTAGTTGACGCTAGCCCGCGCCTGCGTGCGTAGCTGTCTCGAGGACTATTTCATTACTCCGCCGCACTAGCCAATCAGCAATAGTAAAACAATCACGGGGTGGCAGCAAAAGTCAAATAATCATAGTTGTGGCAAGTTGTTACCTATTTAAGAAAATACATGAGTTTAATAACGATCAGCATTGTTGTTACTTCTACTAACTATGTGCTGTAGTTAGATACAGTACCAGTAGTCATAAGTAATACGTTACTTACCAGAAATTTGTCAGGTACGCTGTGTAATAGCCGTTTATAAAAGCACTATTTACAGTAACAACTTGCATTCAGAAAACTGGGTTTAGTTGCAGGTATTAATTAACGAGAATAGTTCCAAGTAAAACTTTATCTATTATAAATAATTTTTTATCAAGTAAACACTTTAGTTAGCCCATTTTTCTCAGTGTATAAATAGGGATTATTATTGAAGTTATTCAGTATTGCGCTGATAGTAGCAGGTATATTGATATTTTAAATGAAAGAACCTGTATATTTTTACGAATTTCAATAGAATCCTGCTTTAGGGGTACAGTGCTAAGAATTATCACACCTATGTTTAATAAAGACAAATATATTTCATTATTTTTTTTTTTAAATTCATCTTTATGTTTAGTTATCCATAAAATTAAAGTTCAGTACTTGACTTGAGCTGTCAGAATTAATTTTATAAACCTATATATATTTATAACCTACCGTCTATCTTCAATAATAGGCGAGATCCCAAGTTGTGAGAAGTGGTGAGGATCTAAAATGAATCAGCCTCTATGGTATAATATGGCTATTAATTTGCAGTACTGAAACAGTAGGCCTTCTAGTGGTTAAACCTCTAACAATTGACACTATTATTAAGATAAACACTGACGTTTGGTTGTGGTTAGATGTATTGATTATGTTTGCAAGTTTGTATATAATGTTATTCACTGAAAAAAAATCTTTAATTGAGATCATACGATTTAGGTAAACAAAATGGTATAACGATTAAATTCGTCCGTAATCAATTTTCGGAACATTTCAATAGACAGCACCAAGTGATACTATTGTACTGAACATTATAACCACGTCGGTCGTAGTCAACGAAGATCTGCTAGCAAAATTAAATATGAACAGGAGTCTTCAGAAGATATTAAAACAACTTAATGCTCATTTACACGTTATTCAGACAATTCGACAATTGAGAATGGGTGATTATACTGCAAGACTTGAATACTATGTCAGAAGAATATGATATTTTTTAATTAGTTATAATTCCTGTCAGTGGAGGCTCGTGACAATGTTGAGTGGTGAGACCAATCACCGGCCAACTCCCCCTCCCATACAACACAACATACAACAATGTTGCCACTTCAAATCAGGCAAACACAGAGTGTAAGGTACAACATTAGAATATTAAGATTTTCAATTAAGACATCAGCAAAGAATGCCGTTGTACATAATTCTTCCGGCAATTACATATGATGACATTTACCGTTTCGATAGCTTTCTTTATTTTTCCAAAATTTCAATGCTTAAAACCGAAAAACTGGATACCTACTAATATACAATTCAATCAAACCTAGCTACTGTTACGATTGGCAAGACGCCTGCAGAAATAAACGACCTCCAATGGGTATTGTCCTTCGTGAGCCAGCTCGGTAACGCATAACATCCCAGATTTATGTCATTTACGGTTGCCATCGCATTTACAGCCCCACTACGGGGCGCTCGTTAAGTGCGACAGAGACCTAGCTGAGCGCAGGAGACAGAAGGAGCCGCAGATAGATCAATAAAATCATAGCGTACGTCTACTTTACCGGCGTTGTGTAACGAACACATCAAATAATTGTATGCTTGAAACATAGACAAATATATATGCTGCGAAGAACACATATCAATAACATAATTTTATGAGTCAAAAACTTGAATATTTTTATCTTCCATAAACAAAAAATAATGTTGAGAGACATTCTTAACAAAATTTTCTCTTTAATGTCTCAAGTTTAGTTTAAAATTCAAACTGAAACAGAGCTTGTAATATATTCAGCTTCACAGCACTTTTGATATACAGAGTGGTGAAATCAACTTCCGTATTTCGAATGAAATAGTATCATTTTTGCCGATCTAATGAATTTTTTGCATCATTCAGTTCTTCAATCATTCGATTACTGCTAGAAAAGCATGATATACATATTCTTGATAGTTATTGAAATAATAGCAGTATTTCGTAAAATTATCTAAAATATGTCGAAATTTTAAGCCGAGAAACTATATACAATACTGGAACGCATATTCGGGCGCTCGCAGTGATTGAAAAGCGGTCCGGCTTCTATAATTTCTAATTTTGATTATATTTTTTAAATCTTGACAAATTTTAAACTGATTTGGAATTCTGGCCTGAAGATGCTCGGCTAGAGCGAAACTGGTCGTGTTATATTAACATTTACTGTCAGTTGGGTAACTGGTAACAATAAAAACCTCGAGTATAGATAACGATTAATCCAAAAGTAGGTAATGATATATATCAGGATACAATAAGCAAAAGCAAAATGCGTTGTCTGTATTTTGTAAAAAGCTACTAAAGAGGAAATAACTTTAAAATTTAGCACAGAAGAAAATCGCCGTCAACGCTGTAAAATGTAACGCTATGGCAAATGTATAGTTCAGCTATTGCTGCATAGATGGCGCTGTTCTGTATTACATACTGCTATGGATAAGCAACCCATGTTTGCGGAGTGAATTTTGAGTTGCATATTTTGTTTTGGTTACTCCGTTCAGTCGATATTCAATGTTCCGAGAATTTTCACAATAATGTTTATTTTGTAAAAAAAATAGTTAACGAGTTTATTGTATGATTTAATTAATTAAGTGTTAAGTTTTCTAAATTAATTCCATTCATTTATTTGTCTAGTGTTTGCTAGTTTGATTTAATGCTTATTCTACTAGATTTTGTTGGTGAATTGTGCATTTGCGTTGTACGTTTTTGAGAGAGGGTTTTCGTAAGAAAAGCGGTTGTAGAGTTTTGTCAAGCAGTTCCTTGTTCGACTATAAACGTGAGTAGAGGTATTTTTGTAAATCATTGTTGCCATTTTGTATTTCATTTGATATTGAGATTTGATTTCTGTTAAAAATATAGCCAATCAAGGAATTCTTTTCGTAATAGTTGCTAGTATATTGAAGTGTGCACATTGTAGATATAAGATCAATTATTATTTTTGTTCGGAAAGATATTTTTTAGTTATTATTCTCTCTTTTTTTTTATTTTAAAGAGTTAATTTTTCCATAACTAACAGCTTCTTGCGGGTTTCGCCGTGTGTCAAAACTTTCGCTCGACGTTTCGCTGTTTATACTGACAGCTTCTTCAGGATAACTGAACTGTTGAACTAATGTTTGTGTTGTAATTAATAATAATTGTGTTGTAATGTGTCTGTAAATTGTTGTGAACTAATTTTTGCGTTATTAAAATTTTCTGATTCATTTTTGTTCATCATTTGTTCTTGCTTTTAGTTATTTTTAGTAATTTTCTAGAAATTGTCCACGCTCAGTTTATTTTGTTGAAACCACGTGGATTGAAATTGTAAGATTTTGGAAAATCTACTTGAACAAACAAATCTTTTGCTTTGCATAGGAAATTGCATTGTCCTATTGTAATTTAGAATCAAGTGTAGTTTTTATTTTAGGCCAGAACCTTTAGTTCACGGTTTTTTTTTTCTGCACAAATTGTAATTTAACCCTTTTTGATTAATAAAATTGGTTGTTAATTAACGTCGTTACGTTAAAAATTCTGTTCTTTTATTTTTAAATTAAAACCTTTACAATTTTTCGGGTAATTAAGAAAGTTTGATTTCATTCACTCACTTTTTGCTTTCCGTGGTTAGATTTAAGTTTTAATTCGCCAGGGTAACTCTGAGGTTAATAGTTCTTTTGTGCCCTTTAATATTTGATCCGTTGAGCTGGCTAATTTAATTTTTCTTTTCATTTTAAAATTTGTTTTGCATTTTTCATTATTTCAGTCAGTACACAGCAATACGTTGGAGCTCATAGGGCTGAGTATAAGCGTGCATTTGTAAAAGATTTGTCGTTGGGCAGACAAGGTTTAGATGTTCAGCAATTTACATATTACACAAGTATAAACTGTGACACTTTATTTATAAAAATGCGATGATGATTGCAGTAATTTAACCAAATAACTATGCTATCCTAATTTATATAATAACACAATAAAATTAACATGATACAAAGAACACAGTTACGTCTGATCTCAATCTTTAAATGATATTTTATAAATTCCTGATTTTTCTAAGCTATCTACTTGAATTTCCAAAAGTGGGAACAACTTCTAAGTTGAATTTAGGAAAAATTCTTTGTAAGCGTTTTGTATAATTTGGAAAAAATGGTTATTTAACATATTTCTTACCTTATTAATTATTAACCATGAAACTAGTTCGTTTAATATTACTAAAAAAAAAGTTAACACGTTTTTCTTCCATTCAAATAAAAATGCGGTTAAATAGACAAATTTGTAGCATTAAATCAAATTACGTTTTGGGTTGTAGAGATTGAAGAATATCAGTACGATAGTAGCACATCTATTTTGTGGCAGTTTTCTCCATATTTAGCACAGCAAATGCGTTAAACACTTATATCGATGTGTAAAAAGAGTTTTTCCGGTATCACGAAGGAAACTTCGACCTCGACGCTGAAGATGTTCACCGCAGTTGTGAACGAAACGTACGGAAGTGATTCCACAAGACCACGGCCATTGATTATATATAATATAGATAAACCACGTCCATAAGAGACAATGGCAACGCTTAAATTTGAGCTTTTGGACCATGTCACTATAGGCCGCCACTGTTTTCTGGTCCAAAATATAAGTGGGATATCTAAGATCTCAACCTACGTTAACTCATTAGCTTGAACAGTGTTACGCTTCTAAACAACAGATGGTGCTGTTTACCACGCATATATATTGCCCGCACCTTATATGAAATATTCAAATTGTAAAACTTGACAATTGTAAAAAAATGCAGGCAAACTATCGATGCATTCATGCCGCAATCGTTATTATTATTATATTATTATCATGCTACCATGCTTACCAGTGTAGAGCAAATAGCTCTATCTATCTACAATAAAGAATAAATCGTACAAGACATGACATGAAAATCAGTCTACGTTTACGTTCGGTTAATTTTAATTTTTTTATTGTAAAATTGAATAAATAGTATTGGTACACGTTTATTTACATAACTTTATTAAGTTCTCCGGTTTTTCCCTGAAAAAGATGAAACAACCACAAAAAAACATTTTTTCTCCTAAAAAGAGTCTGTGTAGATTTTAAGACATAATAACTTATTGAACCAAGAACACGTGTTTTCATAACTTCCACTTTTTCCTAGGTGACGATATTCCGCATGTTGTGATAACGTAGGTATTTGTAAACAAATATTCTTTTTATTTAAATACCAAATGGCAATTTTTATTGAAAAAGTCTAGAAAATATGAAAAAATCTTATTTTTTATTAAAAATTATTTTAATAGCTATTAAAAAAATAATTATTCTTATTTAATGTTTTATTTTTATTACACGCACAAATCGAATTACATTTGTTGGAATTTTTGCATAAAATGTGGATTAGATGTTTTGAGTTTTAAACTTTAAAAATTAAGATGATTCGACTTAATAATAAAATGAAAAATATGAACAAAACCATACATGAAATTATGTTGGTAAACCTATTATTACAAAAAGTATCTAGTTATAATTTTACTTTGTTCTTCTAGGATTTTTCGTAGAAAGTTCGTCCCTTCAAATGAATGAGAAATAAGCAAGTAAACCGCTTCTTTTTCAATATTCTCACTTTTGATATAATATCTATTGTAAATAACTAAACAAGTAAACTTCCATTGATATTTGTACAGTTAAAAAAATATAGAGATTGTGGACATTTTTTTTATTTATGTAATAGTAAGTTATATATACCGTACTATAACTGAAATAAAACAATTTAAACTAAAACTATCTACAAAAATAAATTATTGTTTAAATATGTTTATTATAAAGAAATTCTAAGAATTATTTTGTTATTTAATCCTCCAAGAAAACTATAAAGTAAAATGCTAATGTAAATCTTTAGCCAGAAAGTTTGCGGCACCTTTGTCGCATAACTTCAAGAGGATTAGTTTTCGGAAAGATTGTCAGTATATATACCTTTCTTTTATTGTTTATTTTAGCTGTCCACAATTCGCGGGTGTTCAGATGGTAATCTGCTAGTACTTAAATGCATTCTTCTATAGTTATTTAATGAAATAAATTTACTGAAGTCATTACTAGAGTTGGGCAATTGTCCGACGGAGCAGATACGTATTGTGACGCGGGCCTCAAATAATGTAATATAAATAAAGCAGATCAATCGTATTTATTGTAATTTAGTATGTATTTATAAAACATAAGTCACATTAATAGAGATGTGCAAATTTTGCTTGGGAACAAAATCGGACAAAGCGGGCGAACAAACAGGCCACAGCATTCGCATTTTATATCACTACATATTTAGACAAATTATTTTTTTTACATTTTATAAGAAAACCAGGCACTGTTGTTATTGACTTGCAACTCTACGGTTCATCTGCTTAATAAAGTAGTCCAACTCATGTACTTTAATAAGAGTACATGAGTTGGAGTGCACGTTCTGAATACGTTCCTGCAGTGCCGGAAAATTTGCCCAACTCTACTCATTACTTCGATTTCCTAGATGTATAAAATAATTTATCAGGCATTTTATATTAACAAAGTCTAAAAAAATCTCATACACTTTGAAAAAATTGTTACCTTTATTTAAAAAAATTGTTATTCTTTTTTCATGTTTTATTTCTATTGAATGAGAAAGCAAGTAAACCGCTTGTTTTTCAATATCCTTACTTTTCATATGAAATTATATTGTAGATTATAAGTATATATAACACTTGAGATGTGATAGCGCTGAAAGTGGGTTCATACACTCGGAGGAGCGTTGATGACGCCTGGTAGGCAGAAAGTCAAGTCCGTTCCTAGTGTTATTCCCCTTCCATTGCTCTTGCTAGTATGGTGATGCGTACAATAGTTTATTATATTTAGACATTTTTCTTAGATGGTTCAATTACGTCATGGTATACCATTCTTGGGATCACGATCGTATGCAATCTGATTATTCTCGTTTTATATAAGCACATCTAGTGGGAATGGCGGTCCATGAACTATTCGAGCTAGATCAATGACTGCATTGCCAGATTTATGCTAAGGTCGCTTGTGGGTGGCATTTTCGCGTGTGGCTCCTGGGGGCGCACAAACTGAAATCTTTCTTACGGAGTGTCCGTTCCTAGTGTTATTCCGCTTTCTTTCGTCTTGCTCATTAGTATTGTCGCGACCTTCCTTAAATGTCGCGCCCCTTTCCTCAAGGGTTGGAGGTGATTCCTAGAATAGACCATTAGCTCCGCCTGGTAGCATTCTATCGGTTTGTCGTTTACGATATAAAAGAAAATATTGAGCTTTTATGTTTATTTAATATTCTTTTATGTTTATTTAATATTCTTGCGCTACTTGGGATGGCCTTGAAAAAATAGGTGAGAAAGTTGTTAATGTTACAGACAAGTAATTGGTCTTGGTTCTGCTAGCAAAGTATCGACATATATTATATATACATATATAGCATGCCAAAAACCGAAAAGGAGGTTGGTTTCATGTCCATCAGATATGTACACTAAAAATTATAATAGATTAATGCAACAAATAGTAGAAACAAGCGAATATCAGAGTTATGATTTTTAATATTTTTGCTAAAATTGATCAAGGAATATTTTAGGAGATTCTAGAAGATTACAGGGTTATTCCAGAAACTTACAGCCCTTGCTGCACCAAGACTATTGAGTTAAAATGAACACGAACTGGCAGACATTAGAGAATTAATTTCCCTGAGGACTGTCTGTCCATTTATTCTGAGATATGCAAATCAGGCGAGGAGCACTACTAGCCTGTACGTTGTGCCCTTTCTATTCTTAGACATGTAATTGGCAAACAAAAATTCTACAAAAAGCCAAAGTGGAATGACCTGCAAATTTAAAGAATAGGTACTTAGACGACCTTGAATTTGCATATGACATATACTTAGTACTGGTAAAGCTAAGCCGTATGGAGGAAAAAATAAATACAGTGGTAGAAAATTAGACATAGACATTTTGGACCTTATAATCTTGACTGTCTACAAATATAAATTAGAAATGTGAAACATGTGCATGTGAAGAATTATCTTAATCAGAAAAAATATTAAGTACATTAATTTTTTTTTTGCAACATCGTTGTTATTGTATAAGTATGTTATGTGTCTTTTCCTTGTTATTGTAACGTAATGATGCATCATTTCCTCTAGTAATATTACTTAAATAAAAGGGTGGATTACATTGTTCACTTGAAGAAAATAGAAAACATTGCTTTGTCATGATTACCCACTTATGCTTCAGTGTTTATTTATACTGCTTAATATTTATAAAACAATTATTTTTCCAGCCAACAAAAGCAAATCCTATCATGTGAAAAATTAAAAATAAATTGTTTGATGTTTATATTTATAATTTGTTTTGTTTATTTAATGCAATATTTCCGTGACTATCCGATGAATTCAACTACAATTCGCGGAAATGTGCAGTTAACATGCGTCATGATGATTTCTTTTACTTTAATTTAATAGCCTTACCTGTCAAGTTATCAACATGCATTCTTTCCTAAAAGATCAACTACTACGAACTTAATAGAGATTACAAAGTTTATAAGCGAATGTCTTGATGATAAGCAGCAAGTTGATGTTTTATATTCTGATTTTAGTAAGGCATTTGACACGATAAATCATTCATTACTTATCTCTAAATTATCTTCTATTGGCTTCACCCCTAAATTTATATCATTTATACAATCATACTTACATAACCGATCTTCTTATGTTCAATTTAATAGTTTTATATCTGCTCCATTTCAAGTTTTATCTGGGGTGCCTTAGGGCTCCAACTTAGGACCACTTCTATTTAGTATGTATATTAATGACCTCCTAGACAGATTGGATTGCAAAGTGTTGGCTTATGCAGATGACCTTAAAATCTATAGTCGTATAACTGATTGCTTGGCTTTGCAGAGGAATTTAGATAATATTAAGGGCTAGTATATGCTTAAATATTAGCAAATGTGCGATACTTTCCTTCACCAAAAGCATGAACCCCTACATTTTCATATATAGCGCTCACCAATTGGAGATACTAAGGTTACGCAATTTAAAGATCTTGTGTAATTTTCGATCAATACTTAACTTTCTCCCTTCACATCACTTCCTTGTGTTCGTCTGCTTCTGCATCTCTAGGTTTCATCATACGGTGTTGTAGAGATTTCTCTAACATTTTAACAATCAAAGTTTAATTTTCTGCATTTGTGCTGTCCAAGTTGGAGTATAGCTCTATTGTTTGGTATCCGCATCTTTACCAACAGCTGCTCCATCGAGCGAGTTCAGAAAAGATTTCTTAAATACTTATCGTTCAAACTTGATGGCATTTATCCCGCTCGTGGGACAGATTATATCCTCTTGCTGGATAGACATGACCTCCGTCCTCTTTCTCAGAGAAGGATGAAGCTAGTGCCAAATTTCTTTTAAAATTAATACATGGCAGTGTTGATTCAAAAGCAGACTAAAGAAACTAAAAGGGAGAGAAGTGGATTGGAAAGTTGGAAAATCGAAATATTTTAATATATAAAATACAAAAATTGGAGAGCTATTCAGAGCAAATGTTAGAAATGGAAATAAAGGAAAATTTTGGAAAGAAATGATCGCTTATAGTGGTATACCTGGCTAATGAAACGCAAAGAAAAAAGTTATTTTGGGACGAGTTAATACTAATTACAGGAAGTAGTTTTGTTTATATAAATTTTTGATTGCTCCCTAAATGTAAATATTATCCATGCACGTAAAACATCGCTTCAAGCATTTGAACAATCATACAGTGTCCATTAGAAAGTTGGCCACAAATTAAAAACTTTAATATCATTAATTTCTCAGAAAATTTTCTTCGTGATAAGAAGTTTCTTCATGATTTAAAGCTCAAAATGCAACTATTAGAATTTAAATATCAAATTTTTATTGAAATATAAAATGTCAAAGTTGGAAATGACTACAGTACCCTTATTTTGCAAAATATTAATAAAAAGTCATTTACAAAAGTTAGTAGAAACTGAGAGGAGATGTCGAATGCCAATTTGATTGACAGCCCCTACTTGATTTTTTTTTCAACTCTCATAATTATACCAGAGTTTCATTTACCACTTGCTGTAGAATACGTAAAGTAATCATCATTTTCGTTTTGAAGGTAGTAATTAGGTGAGGATTGTTGACATAAAAAGGTCTATTTTCAGATATATTTTTTCCAGCACAACAGCAATTTGCATCATAATAAGAATGAATAAACAATTATCACAATGCCATTTTGAGTAAATAATAAATGACATGATATAAATGTTTTCAGAAAAAAAAAACTATTTAGGAAAAACACGCTTTGTTAATGAATCCTTTGTTCGCGCTGTTATATATAAGAACCTTGAAATAAGCGTTACAGTAACATAAACACATCCAGTTCTCAAGGAAATTTTGTTCTGGTAAGTTCTAAAGCATTTTCCAAGAGGAATCAAAATCTAGAGATCACTTTTAAAAGGAAAATTCTCCTTACCAGTGCATGAATAAGTTTCGGCAAGAATATCTTCGAAAGTGCTTTAAAGCTCTTTTTATATTATCGTAAACTTTTCAAAGATGTTTAAATCAATTTAGGTGCAAAGATGGCTTTCAAAATACTCCTATTTCTTGCCTTAATGGCGACCTTCTGCAGTGTGGTATTGTCTGCTTGTCCTAGCACCCATTACGAAACTCCTACGGGATGTCGGCCCTACAAAGGTATTTGTGTTTGATTATGAGAAGGCAAACTACTTGTGCCAGTCTATAAATTCTAACATCAATTCATATTATTTAAAACTGTATGTTTTTTTTTTCTTTGTTACAGTTGAAAACCAATCTTGCAGTTGTAACGCGAACTGTTTAACCATACTAGTAAGTGTTGTTGGAGATATCTTGGGATTCTTGCTCACACTTTTGCTCTATCCCCTTTTACCGTTGGGTGTCTGCGCTCCTGGTTATCACTGTTCGAGTAACGTCTGCATTTCGCTCTAGTCCTTTCAATAGTGCTCTGTTGTTAATGATGCATTCGGATAAATCAGGAATTTTTGATATGTTACGTTTAAGTAATTATTATTAAATGTTGTCAATAAAACTGTTTTTATTTCTTCTGAAAATTGTTATTGTTAATCATACTTGTCAGTATCTTAGCCCATGATACCTACTCAGATAACAATTTAAGGTTTAAACAACCTTTCTTCTAAGGATGTCACGAGAAGCTAGAAAGCTGGTCACAAGCTTGTCACTGACAAGGAAATAAGTTTGTTGTGAGGTCACGTCATGATATCTAGTTGACACACAACAACCTTTTCACAAGGTTAAACACAGAGGCATACAGCAACTATGCTTACGAAAAGCTTGCGGCAGTCGATGCCTTCTAATGCCCTTTAAAATATTTTAATCCCATTTAAAATCACCTCATTTTTTGCTTAAAATCCCATACAATAAAAGAAAAATATGAGAATGTCAATATTAATAAAAAAAAAAAAACTAAATATACACTACACAACTATTAACCTCAGAGTTACCCTCCCGAATTAAAACTTAAATCTAACCACGAGAAGTAAATTGTGAGTGAATGAAATCTGACTTTCTTAATTACCCAAAAAAAAAATTGAAAAGGGTTTAATAAAAAAATAAAAGAACAGAATTTTTAACCCAACGACGTTAATTAACAATCAAATTTATTTTTCAAAATGGGTTAAATTACAACTTGTGCAGAAAAAAACATTGAGCTGAAGGTTCTGGCCTAAAATAAAAATTGCACTTGACTCTAAATTAAAATAGGGCAATACTATTTCCTATGCAAAGCAAAAGTAAAACTGTTTGTTCAGGAAGATTATCCAAAATATTTGAATTTTATTCCACGTGGTTTCAAATTAAAATAAACTAAACGTGGACAATTATTAGAAATTTACAAAAAGAAAAAACTAAATGCAAGAACAATGCTTCTACTCACCCAATCGAGGTGATTGATAATTAAAAATGAAACAGCAAAATTGAATAACGGAAAATTAACTCTTTAAACTATAATGAGAAAAAATAAACTAAAATGTATCTTCCTAAATAAAAATAATAATTGATCTTATATCTATAAAGTGCACTCTTCAATATATTAACAATTATTACAATAAGAATTCCTTGATTGGCTATATAAAAGACAATAAATGCGAAAATCACAATAATCAAAATGAAATACAAAATGGCAACAAAGATATACAAAAAATACGTCTACTCACGTCAATAGTTGAACAAGGAAGTCCCTGACAAAATTCTACAATTGTTTTTCTTCTCAAAAACGTACAACGCAGTCGTATAACAATACGCCAGTATTCAATAGAATCCGCATTAAATCTATACAAGCAAACTCTAGTCATTTAAATGAATGGATTAAATTAAAAAAAAAAACTTAACACTTAATAAATTAAAAATGATTCAATAAACTCTTTAACTAAACTTACTACCAAACAGAATTTAAATTGTGAAAAATTCTCGCTAAACTGAACAACAGCTGTTTTAAGCAAAGAAAACAACCAACAAATAATACCACAGCAGTACGTTACGCGAGGTATAATCTGCTTCTCAAACTATTTATTGTACATCTTAAAAAGTTGTCATCTTCTTAAATTCTATTTAAGATTGTGCTGTACAAATTCTATCGAAAAATGTTGTCGCTTTCATGGAGCGGATGGACTTTACAAACATAATACGGATGAAGAAGGTTCTCTCGTAGAAGCGACTGGACGGTCTTGTTACTGCTAATGTATCAGCAGCTAAATAATTAGAATTCATCCTAAACTTAGTACTACACCTACTAAGTACTACACGAGGTTACCTATTTTAAGTACTATATGGATTCCGTAACAATTGAAATGTCTAAAACATGTCCCTCTGTATTTACCCCGCCGCATTCACAATGCGAATCATTAACCCTCTCAATTCTACATAATTATGATTTAAAATTACTGTGAGCCGATATTCATTCTACCGCTTGATACGACAAACTAACCCCCATTTTTATAAAACATGTAACGTTACTGATAGATTTCCTAGTCCACCCGCCATTTTAAGTAGTATTCCACCTATTCCGCCACTCATTATCAAGTTTATCCCTAAACACCTTTTTAACTACCCTAGGCGAAATTAACACAAATCTAATAACCACGCTATCTCTCTTAGACACCGCCTCTTTCGCTAATTGATCCGTCCTCTCATTACCGACTGCACCTACGTGAGCCCCAGTCCAAGAAAGTTTTATATCCCCCTCACGCAACATATCCCAACCATCTAATAACAAATCAGTCAGATTTTTCTCTGTGAATTCCCTAACACGTCTAATAGAGATAAGCTATCTGTTGTAATTAGAGACCGGATTATATGCAAATGCATATATTTTATTTTTTTGCATATCTTTAATTATAGTCTATATGTAGACGTATTACACCAATTGAAGTTAAACAGCGTTAATTAGTGAGTGCATATATTGCATATTTAAGCTTTTTCTTATCCTTTCTATTAGTAAAAATTCCTAGTAATTCCTAATGTAGATCGACAACCGACAATTCTCAGAACGATAAATCTTTTACATTCGTTTCTCTAATACCTTTTCCAAGAACTGCACGTGTTTAATTTTACCTAGTAGAAGGGATGTGGTAAATACGTTTTATTATTATTAATTCCCAAATAAACTATTCATTCATTGAATATCTTCGAGTAAAACAGCATGTAATTGTGTTACGTTTTTAAATACTGCGCGTACATACAATGAGTATAGCGAACAAAATTTCTTTATGGATTAAGCCATATCCTGAACTGGTAAAGGATGGCGACGAAATATTTTGTCGAGCCTGTAGTAAACTGGTAAGTTTAATTTTACTAAAAGCTTTACAATTGTTTTTAAATTCTTTAAATTTTGATATAAAATGACAATTATTGTTGTAGGTGTCTTCTGAGAGAAAATACCTGATTGATCAACACACTAATTGGAAAATGTGAAAAACTAAAGCGATCCGCATGTGTGCAGCAATCTATACGTGAATGTATAGCATCAACTTCACGAAACTCAGAACAAGAAGAATATAATACGGATCTGTATAACGCATTAATTTCGTCTAACATACCATTAGCAAGATTAAACAATGTTAATTTGAAATCATTTCTGGAAAAATATTGCAAACATAATATACCGGACGAAAGTACCTTACGAAAAAATTATTGTCACATCTTTTACCAGCAAACAATAGCAGAAATTCACAATTGTTAGGGAATAATTTTATTTATATCATGGTATATGAAAGTACGGATAAGTGTGGCCGTTATATTGCCCATTTGTTAATAGGAATTCTTCATGAAGGTATTGTAGATAAATCACATAAAAATGCACCATCTGTGGATGTTGAAAGAAGCTTTTCTATTGCGAAACATACTGCTGTGAACTGATTGTCCAAGCATATAAGTTTAAAGAAATTAAAAATGACAAAATTAATTTAGCTAGCTCAGCAAATATGAATTTAAATGGGCGCCAGAGATTCTTATATCTCAGAGTAACTTTCATGAAAAGTAATAGTGGGCGTTTGTAAAATTTGACTTTCTTTAAAATCCCCAAAATTGAAATGGTCGAGTCAAAAATAAAAGAAACTGTAATTTAAAATGATATTTACAATCATTAAATTTATTGTGTAAAAGAAAAAGAAAAAAAAAAACATTTAATTAACAACAAAAGGGGAAAAACCGTAATACAGAAGGTATTGGATTAAAATAACCCCTTCGTGAATTTACGATTAAAAAAGGACAATGCAAATCCTTTAGCAAACAAAATGGTGTATTCGTTCTAGAAGGAATTTCTTATACCACAAAAAATCCACGTGGTCTCACAAATTCAAAGTAAACTGAAATTTAAATAAAATAAAGTGGAGAACCAAGTAAAATCAAAATGAAATTAAATTACAAGCCCAAAGCTTCTCTTCACCTACTCCGAGGTGATTAGAATAAAATTAATTTGAAAACTACAAAAAAAAACGGAAAATTTAAACTCTAAACGCGATCACTTCTAAAACGAAAATTATTAAAGAGTCTTACATATAAATTTGTGCACAACGATATAACACTTATTAATAACTAGCGAGTTGCTAGATGGACGATTTTAAAATTTCAAAACAACGAACTACATCTTAAAATAAAAATGAATTACCAAAAACGGTAACCAAGAAAACTAAAACTAAACAGAACTCGCGCTCGTCAATCTGGTAACTGCCGGGGCCTCAAGGTAGCACAGTCATATATGTGAAATTTACATCTGCGTGCGATGAAGCCGCAACGCATCGCAAAGAAAATACTAGCATATAAACTATATACAATACTGGTACACGCAAAATGTACAAATAAATGAAATTAACTATACACAACTGAACAATAAAATACTCAAACAAAACTATTAAATTCTTTCTTACAATTAAATCTAAGTGAGAATTTGCGCGCGGCAAAGCCAAAACTTGATCTTGGAAAATTAACAGCATAGAGTTCAAACAACCGGGGAGCCATGCCATAGCAATACGTATTCTGATAGAAGACAAAACTTTCTTTTACACAATTTTGAGAAACATTTAATTATAAATTGTTTTAGAAATATGTTGTGAAAAAATTTTGTGCAATAAAATTAATGTTTAAATTTCTGCTCTTATTTATTTTATGTAAAAATTTTGCATATTGTCGCAATTTTTTTTTTGCATATATGCCCCAGGTTTATGCATATTTTCTCAAAAATCGATGCATATATATGCGCATATATTCCAGTTTTTCTTTGCATATAATCCGGTCTCTAGTTATAATTCTCTCTCTCTGATCTCTTAATTTAGACATTTGATTATATATTTCAAGACCCCTATTATAAACAACAAAAGCCAAGCCGTCCCTGTACCAACCTTACTCTTCGACCCATCCGTAAAAATTTCTGAATCCTCTTTAAAATTTATAAATAATACTTTTTAATTCCGCGGGATGAATTTAGCCCCCTGTATGTACATACCTTTCTAAATCGCCAGATTCTAATGTAATTCCCGTTGCTGTAATTAAACCCCTCAAACCTCCCTACGAAATTAAGTTCCCTCAAACGTAAATCTACTGGTAATATACCCGAAATAACGCACGCCGTGCCTGCCGAAATAGATGAATATGCGTTTGCGGGGCATCGACGTAGCGACTGGTAAACTCGGCTCAGGTGTGAAAGGGTTTAAGCGGTTCCCATTCATTTGCTACATCAGTATTGTCCTTGACAACCGCCTGTTCAACTAGTGGAATTAACTAATCGTCTTGTCTGAAACAGGCTTAACGCTTTCTTCTGATTGGTCAGTACGCAATTTTGCTGAATGACAAATGCGAATCGAAAATTCGGGAAATTTGCGTCGAGATTTCTCAAAAATCCTTTTTTGAAATGGAATTTCATTAACAGAACCCTTCTTCAGGTAAAAATATCCCTTTCTGGTACAACTTTTACATTAAATTCCTCAATTTCTACCTGTGTCAAAAATTGCAAATTTTGATTGAAAAAGGAATTAAAACTGCAAGATATCTTTGGAAGCGGATTCCTGAGTACCTAAGGAGTCTCTTGATATGCTTCATGTACTGTGAAAATGGTTATTCTTTAAATTTGTGAGTACTGATGTTTCCCTATACTGACATCAAATTGTTAGATTTTCGTTTTTTTACAGGAATTTTTGCAAGCAATTGATGTTACATTCTTTGTACATACATGGATGTCTAATTATTTAATATTCACATGTGAAAGTGTTTAATGTGTTACTAACAAAAATTCCTAATACTTTGAAAGACGTATGTGAAACTGAATTGTGAATTAACATGGAATCTATTTAAAAGTGAGTAAATTTAATTACTTGAATGAATAGTGCCTGATTAAGTTATGAATTTTTGCAAGATTTGATTTCTTGGTTGTCACTTTTACTAAATGTGATTTTCTTGTGTTGATTGTGAATTATCTGTGTGACGTTGGAATGTGTGTGTTGGGACTTCCCTTTTCTAATTTGAACGTCTATAAGGCCCGTGGCTAGTTGAATTCGACTGTTCTTGTCGTTTTCCAGAGCGAATCATAGCTGGCTCTCCATACGAATCGATCTGTTTGAGTGTGTTCATGTTTTGTGAGGTGTATTTGTAAGTTACTTTGCAATGGGTTAGTGTTTGTGCTATTGAATCAGTACAATACATTGCCTAAATGACTTAGTTTTTTAATATTATTAATTTTCAGATAAACCTTAGGACTTTGCCTAGAATAATGACAGAAATATTTAAAAATGAATATTTTTAGATTACTCTTGTACGCAATTGTTCTAGGAATATCCTCTGCTATCTAAATAAGTAAAGTCAACCTGATTCCAATACATCGCCATTCTTGCTTTTGAGTGCAAGTGATATTTTTAGCTTCATTTCCGTGTACTGCTTAGTTTAAACAAACATTTGACCCACATTTTATGAAAAATACAAGTTATACAATTCACCTCCTGACAAAGTCATGTAAGCTGTGAACAAATATTGGTGTGCAAATATTTTTATCCGTAATTATTAAGAAAAACAACAACAAGAAACACGAATTGGTATAGCGTAAGGATTTTTTTTTCCACCGATTCGTATATAAAGACTGTGGGAGCAGGCTTTTCACATTGTGTACCTCTTTTCTTTTCAAAGGCGTGCTGTAAGGTAAGCCTCATCACCTTTAGTTCTAAATATGTTTGGAGCAGTTAATCACAGTTCATCACGCTTACCTACTTATCCCTTACGCCTACCTTGGGCAGAAAATAATTTTGATTGCAATTAGTCAAACCACTTGTCAAAGATTCTTCTGCATTCCACTATGGTTTTTTTTACATGTTTCTATTTAAATTGCAGATTCTAAGATGGTTTCAAAAACGTTATTCTTTCTTGCCTTAATGGCGACTCTTTGCACCGTATCCATGGCTATAACCTGCGATGCTAATCACTTCGCCTGCAAAGGACCCAGTGGTCCTGCCTGTTGTCCTTCAAGGTAGTGATAATTGTCGTTATTAGGGGATAATGTGTTACAAATCGGTCAATTTGACCACGATGGTACGCAGGGCTGTCCTCATCAACTTTATACCGAAATCAAAGCGTGTTTTGTTGTTTGAGCTGGAGGGACAAAATAAATATACCTATGCAACATGACAGTTTTTTCAATCATTTTTTTTTTTTGCTTTCTAGATGTAGGAACTCCTGCAGTTGTGACGCAGATTGCATTCGATAGTCTTGAACATTCTAGGAATTCTATTGGGGATATATATCGACATATCATATATTCTCTCGGAGTGTGCCACCTGGTCTGGTATGTCAGACTGGATTGCTGGACTATAGGAAGCCGAACATCCAGTTTGAGGTGTATTTTCTGGAGTGTATTTAAAATAAATTCACACTGGCGATATATTAAAAGAAAAGTATTTATTTTATACTTGAGTTTTATAAGGATATAATAAAACGTTTATAAACACTGGTAGATGACTGAGTCACTACTAAAGCGCTTAATAAACTAAATTGATTCAAATACTACACTTATTTATATTCACTATTTATTTCACCTGAACTGTCGGAACTACGGAATTCCACAGAACTCCCGACAAACCGATTTGTCTCCCACGCAAGTATTTACATTGCACGTTTGGTTCTGGAGCATTCTACATTTTCCTGATGTTCTAGTGCATCGCCCTAGAAACTTCGATTACGTATGGGTGAAGCAAGATCTCCATTTATACAGGTAGTGGTATCTGCTAGTACAGATACCAGCTGTACAGTTGGAAATTGCGCGTTACACTATAACAGAATGTTGCACAATTAATAACGGAATAAAAATGTAACATACCATTTTAGATACCAACCAATTGCAGAAGATCTACTTTTCGCGGCGTCTACAATATTTATATTACTGTCATAACTTACAAGGGAAGGTCCCAAACTCGGAAATTAATAGAAAGTATATCTAGAGAGAGAGAAGTATATAAGTGCTATTTTCATTGTTTATTATAAAATTCAATTTTTTAAAATTTTTAAAGTTTTAAGACTTAACTTAAACGATTGTTTTAAATACTTTCTTGGCTTGTTTCATTATTTTATAATTTTGGATTGACATTTATACCTAAAGATGGCATGTAAGCCAAAACATCTTGTGTAAAATAGACATAATGCATCCTACAAGCAAGTTGGGATCATTTAAGGAGGTGCGCCGTCATGTTGGTAAAAATTTGTCTAGATCAGCCAGCGGCAAATTTTCTAAATATGTATCTCCAAAATTTTTGTAAAATATTTATAATAATGTTCACCTACCAAGAGAAAATCGTGCTTATCTTATGATTTAAAAATTACTTACTGTATTTTACCGTATAAATTTTCTCATAGAAATGCAATGCCACCACACCATCATTCTTACTGCGCAAAAACGTTGAATTGCCAGCTTTCCTGGAGTTTTGCATTCTAAATACGCGGTGAATTCGAATCACTCCATTAATGCGAATTGTGTCGATTAAATATACCATTTTTTTAAATTCGGTTTCGTCCTGCAGACGAGATTGTTCAAGAACAATGATCTCTTGAGACCATGTTAAAATAAATTCGCAAAAATTCAGTCTTCTTGGAAAGCCAATATCTTTAAGTTGTTGAACCATGGAAGACAGGTATGAGCGAAAACTTTGTTTGCGCCGTATTCTGTGTATTGAGCACCTAGATAATCCTGATTCTAGTGCAGCTTGTCTTAAAGACATTGTTGGATACGCTGTGAAGTATCCCAGAATAATGATTTCCATGTTTGCATTATTAACAATAGGTTTATGCTTTTGAATTTTTGCCTTAACCGATCCGAAGTTTTTAAAATTCTGTATTATTCGCTTAACTGTGTTTCGTGACGGCTTCTGCTTTTGAGGATACCGAGCAGCAAACGTATCACATGTTCTTGTTATCACTTTATTGCATTCTCCATGAATAATAAACAAATTTAAATAATCTTCGTTCGAAATAATTTAACTGTGCCGGCATTGTTTATAACTGGAAACTAAGTGACATTTCATCAATGCTGCATTGTTTGCCGAAATGGTCATACTTACTTAGTATACCAAAGCAGGATGACTTAAAAAACTACATAAGCTACCTCTTACACCATACATACATATTTTAATAATTATCTTAAAAAGTATCCATTTTAGACGAGGAATGTGACTTTTTCTTGTATTCTTATAAGGGCAGTTTGATGAGAAAGAGAAAAGTAGGTAGTTGTATTAAAAAAAAAATTTTGACACTTTTTCAATTCGAAAGTTTAACTGTAGTTTTCGCACATGCTGTATAATGTTTTCGAAAAATTCATGCGGTTTGTTGTTTTAACAAATTTACTTTTGATTTGAACGAGGAATTAAAAAAATGTAATAATATATAGGGTGTTCCATTTAAAATAACAAAGTTGACAGCTACTTCCGGTACCACCGGATGCGCTAGATTATTAAAAATATTTTAGTTCAATAGCGCAGGTTGGTTTAGTATACTGCGAAATTTTTCAGAATTTTCCAAGGTATAATCTTTGATGTATCGATGATGCAGTTCGTCGTGAGACCCTGTATATAACGACATCACTCATGACGTCGGATCACTAAACGACGAGCCATCACGAAGGAAGGACCTCGTCGCTGAAGATGTTCACCGCAATTGTGAACGATAGACCCTTTAAAAATTATAAAGTTTGGGAATATATAGAACACATACTACGTAATACACAATATCTATGCCCGAAAATCCACCCCGAATGGCTTGAATTAACTCTTGTTTATCTTCCAAGACATACAATAGCCACAATAAGCCGTATAAGTGAGTAAATATGGATATGCAAATATTTTTCTACAAAATTAGAAATAAAAACATTTACAAAACGCACAATTTATTATGCTGTGGATATTTTTATCCACTGTTTAGTATATAAATATGTAAGGCACCTGGAAAGAAACTTTCTGTATTTAACATTCTTTATCCTGTAAGTAACGTTGCTTGGTAAGGCTCACCATTTTTATTACTTAATATTTTTCTAACATATGTTGCTGACATTCTCTTTAACTTAACCAAATTCTATAAACATCTTGATATTTTCTTGGTTTTTGGTGTCCAATAAGAATAATCAAAAGAAATACATATATTTTTGTATAAGGCATCAATTGTATGATATAAACAGTTTTCTTGCTTGGTTGTTGATAAAGTCATTATTTTATTTCAATTGTAAAATTTTATTATTTTTGGTTAATTATGAATGTTATCAAATTTTTTGTTTAGTGATGTATTGTGTGTTTATTTTGCCATTAATGTGAATTTGTGTGTTTATAAATTTGAATTACTTCAAGCATATTGCAGCTCTTTAATTTTTTTTTTATTTTTAAATATGTATATATATATCTTTTAAAACTGTAAGATTTTTATTATATTATGCCCTTTTACGCTGTTTCCTGGGTATTGTGAAATTATAAGTTTTGTAAATTTCCTTTATTTTTTTTAGACAATTTTTTCCATAAGAAATTCTTATTTCATTTTGTAATTTGTCGATGAGGTACATTTTGTATTTCTGTTGATTTCTTATAAAATCGAAATGATCTTATATTTTATTAGTAAGGTGATTTGGGTAATTATTTTGTTTTTGTCCGTTTCATCAACACTAAATACAAACATTCTATTTCCAGAGAAATAAATTTTATAAATGAAGTTTATCATGTGCAAAAAGTTCACAAATTTCTAGTACTATAACGCAAATTATTCTGATTTACTTAGGAGAAGAAATTTCTAATAAAATATATTCTGAAGTAATGCTCTTCAAAAGATGTGTAGATGACAGTATAAAAAAATATCAACTTCACTTGAAAAATTTAGTTCTTATCACTCCAAATCGAAGTTTATAATCGAAATTAAAAAAAAAAAACAACAGCATTACTTTTTTAGATCTTAAATTCATAGAAAAAATGTTTACTAGATAGTATACTAAATTTGCATTGTCTGGAAGTTATCTAAATTTTAAACCATTACAACAGTTTTGACATTTTTTTTAGTTGTAACGTTATTCATAAAACAAAAGGTATTGCCACACAATATAATTACCCAAATCACCTTATCAATAAACTATCCAAACAAAGAAGATTTCGTTTTTATAAGAAACCAACGAGAAAAAAGATAAAATATTACAAGATGTACTAAATTTCTTTTGTAAAACATTTGCTTGAAAAGATCAAAATTTCAAACCTTATAATTTCAAAATAGCAAATCAAAATAGTATAAAACTACAAAACCAAAGAGAAAATTAAAATAAAAGATTAAAAAAAAACAAATCATTACATGTAGAAAATAAAATATACTGCCAAAATTGTAATAATGTATTAATCTGTGAAAATTTACAATACCTAGAAAACCGAATAAAAGGATAGAAATATAATAAAAAATCTTACACCTTTAACGACAACGCAAAATAATTAGAAAATATAGGTACATTTGAATTTAACAATATAAAAATTTTCAACGAAGAACAAAATTTTAAAATACGCAATACACTTGCATAATTCCGATTTATGAACATAAAAATCTTATTAATGACAGAACCAACACACAATGCTACATTTTATAGCTTAATTTTGTGGTTAAATAAAACATTTATTTTTAAAAATCGTGTTTTTAATGTTCTTCATATTTCAGCAAAAAAAGCAATATGTTAAGATTGATTAACACAACAAAAAATACTGATTTCATCCATAGCCAAACAGGAAAGTTGATTATCATATATCTTCCGTCTTTTATATTTGTATAATACTATTATAGTTATAAAGGCATATTAGATTACATTACGTACGTACCCTACGAACGTATTTCACCGCATCTTTTTTCAGGTTTATCGTGAATCCCCTTTGTTCTAGAAGGTGATTTAATTTTGCTCCTTTATCAGACTTATCACCTTGAGAGTGGTTTCTTTAGCTGTGGAGTTCTCCACTCCCAGTACTAGAAACCATGTCCTCACCAGGTCAACAGCACCGTGACTAGTGCTTCCTCTTTTGGTAAAATCTGCAAACAGCATCATCTGCCAGGCTTATGTTATACATATGCCTATTTAATCTACAGCAGACTTGCTATCACTTTGACAATCTTCTCGTCTTTACTCAGAAGGTCTTTCTGCTTTGCCTGTCTCTGTTCTGGTGACTTTTGCCACCACTCTCTGGACTCCTTGTGTATCCATTCATCGATGGATTTTTTTTTACTTTGCGAATTGGTAAAGGATTGGCTAACTGCAAGGAACATCTCCTAGCTGTATGGTTATAAATATAAGAGAATGTATGATACGTTTTATAGTAAGTGCATGAAGTGGATCAAAATCTCCTTCCTGCAAGCAACCACACTCTATTACATTTATTTATTCGAATTGCAGGTCCTACTATGATCTCCAAGATGTTATTTCTTCTTGCCTTAGTGGCGATGCTTTGCACCACGACCATATCGCAAAAAATTAACTGTAGTATGTATGAATACCCGGCTACAGGACCTGAAGGGCCTCAATGCTGTCCTTACCATGGTACGTAATGGAAGTGACAAATGTTTGATGAAGCAACTGCCGGAGTACTACAAAAGCAATAGCTGGCAACTAAAACTTCTTTCCTTTCTTTCAGTTCGGGGCGAACCGTGCACTAGCGATGCTGATTGTTTGGCAATGATCGCAAAACTTCTAGATATTACCATAGGTATGTACGTCCCCATATTCTTCATTCCCGATGGAATCTGCGGATATGGACTAATTTGTTTGAAGGAGTTTGCGTGCTGCCCTAGAAAGTGTGATTCGCTGATGATTTCGATTGTTTTTCTTTTGTAATAATTTTTGTTTGAATTAATAAAGATTATGATTTGGTTCCGTTTATTTGTCTTATGATTCTACTCTACGTCAATACCTATTTACGCCTAATTTGATGCTGCTTTACCGGACTTGATTTCTGCCAGTATTACATTTATTTTGTCCAAACTCAATGCATATACAAAAGATATCACAAGGACACATAAATATCCGATCACTCCGCACTACAATTTGATTAATTAATCAATTAAGCCGAGTTGAACAGGTGAAATAGTATTGGAGTAGTTAAATAATATGTTAGTCTGATATTGATCACCTTTTATATATTTTATATTTTAGCAAATACTTAGAGCACAGATATGAGTCTATAATTGCTTATATCAGTAGATGTAAGCCTTCGGATAGACACCTATTAATTGAGAATATAATATCTAATTTTCTCATTATCATCAGCGAGAAGCGCCAACTTTGAATCTCAACATGATGGAGAAACAATTATCAAGGGTAGAGAATAGCAAATTTCTAGGTTTACAAATAAACCAAACCTTAACGTGGAAGCACCATTGTAACAAAATCATTTCTAAATTAAATTCTATTACATATTTTTTTCCTAATCTAAAATATATATTAACCAAAGAACAACTAGTTTCTGTGCATTATGCTTTGGTCGAGAGTAGATTGCGATATAGGATATTGTATCGTTTAATTGAGAGCACACGTCAGAAACTGAAGTAGAGGACACAACACAAGTTGTGTCATCCGTATACAGGAACGTAACACAATTTCCTAGGGATGCCGGCAAATCATTAACAAACAGCAAAAACAGGGTGGGCCCAAGTATAGAGCCTGCGGAACACCACCAACAATCCTGGACGGGCTCGAAACATGATCTTTACTGGTAGAGTCCATATTTCCAACTATAGGAGTTACATGATATCTGTTGGAAAGATATGATTTGAACAAATCTAGGGCGACACCACGGATGCCATAGCACTCGATTTTCCTCAATAATAGATTATGATCTAATACGTCAAATGTCTTAGCTAAATCGAAGAACATGTAGGCAGTTACCTGTTTATCGTCTAAGTTGTTATAAATATGATTCAAAACATTATATATTGCATTTTTAGTTGATTTTTAAGAAATAAAACCAAATTGTGATGTACGTAAAATGTTGTTTTTATAATATATAAAAATATTCAATCTATTATTTAATTTTTTTTTCGTAAACTTTACTAAATGCAGGTAACAGAGATATCGGCGGTAATTATCCAGGTCACTGTGTTTACCTGTTTTAGACAAGGGGTTATTTTGCGATCTTTAGCCTATCTGGAAAAATA